>JADBJO010001598.1:87500-90000 GCA_016801955.1 Conus betulinus | reverse complement strand
TCTCTCTCTCTCTCTCTCTCTCTCTTTGCTCCCGACAAGACGCGGTTTTCTGCTGTAAGTAACAAAATATTGCCATTGTTTCAATCTGAAACAATGCCGGTGGAAGGTCTCCCGTCAACTGTAGAAGGCATGCTGAATGCGGCACTGCAAGACAGGACGCTGTCTTCCCACAACACTGAAGGCAGATGAGGGTGTCACTGAAGGCAGATGAGGGTGTCATTGAAGGCAGATGAGGGTGTCACTGAAGGCAGATGAGGTGTCTTTGAAGGCAGATGAGGGTGTCATCGAAGGCAGATGAGGGTGTCATTGAAGGCAGATGAGGGTGTCACTGAAGGCAGATGAGGGTGTCTTTGAAGGCAGATGAGAGTGTCATTGAAGGCAGATGAGGGTGTCACTGAAGGCAGATGAGGGTGTCACTGAAGGCAGATGAGGGTGTCCACCCCCTGCAGGCTTCAGCAAGCGTGAACAGTCGTCAAGGCCCACTTGCTGCCTGACAATCTTTGAATGGTGACGTCGTACCTCTCCTCAAGTCCAATGGAGAACTCCGTGAACAGCTGTTGGTAGAGATGTGACGTCTTTCTCACCCAGGACTGGCAGTTTGATATGTATTAGTTACTACTCCCCCCCCCCCCCCCCCTCCACCCACTTCCCCCGCCCTGGATATACGAATTACTCCCCAGCTGCTCTCTTCCTCCTTTAACATGTAACTCGGGGTACCGCCACATGTGTACTGGAGTTCAGACACTTGAAGGATCACAGAAAACTAATCTCAACATCAGCAAAATTAGCCAGAGTTTGTTTAAAGGACTGGACAACATTCAGCCGACTCATCTCTCTCTGTCTCTGTCTTTGTGTTTCTCTCTCCCCCCCCCCCCCCTCTCTCTCTCTCTCTCAGCTGAAGATGAAATAAAGTCCTATCAGCCCGAGGTCCTTAAGAACAAGATGTCCCGAACCAAAGTCTGTAGTTTTGGTGGCAGGATGTCTGGTCCATGCCAGGAGTTTGGGGCGTGGTTCTGTTGGGGGCTGTCCTGCCTTGTTTTGGTTGTCGTCCGGTATGTCGGGTCAATGCCAGAAGTTTGGGGCGTGGTTCTGTAGGGGGCTGTTCTGCCTTGTTTTGGTTGTCGTCCCAGATTGGAGTCTGGGTCATCATCTTTTTGTCTCCCACAGACCTTTTTTTCAGTATTACTGGTCGGTCTTGTTCATGCTCGGAGACGTACGATATCCATGCATGCACGCACATACACACACGAACCTGACGTCTTTCCTCCGCACACAACTGCATCCACTCCATACACATAAGGCGCAAACAGGTCAATTTTGATTCATCCCCTCCTTAATCTTTTAAAATCCCATGGGGGGTTTTCCTTTACTCTGGCATCCATCAAAGCTATATATATTTACATTATCTGTCTTTCAGCTGGTGCAACCAATCAAGTACGCTTCTTCTGCGCACAATACTGATTTTGCAGGTTTACTCACTGCAAGTGTCCACACACACTCTCTCTGTGGTGTCCGGAACTGGCTTCCTCTGTGCGGGGATCCCATACACATCACAACACTGGTCGGCGACAAACTCTTGCCCAACCTGGATCTTCCCGCGGATCGGAGCTTGGCCCGGGAACGCGCGCAGCCCCCAGCCATCCACCTTAGTGCCCGATCTCCAGTCTCCTCTACCGCACGGGGAGTCGGCCCAGCTATAACAAACCGGAAACACACGAGTTCAAAACACTGCCAGCCAGTTAGCAGTCATGTTACACTTTAACATTTTTTGAACTCTTCAATTTTTCAAACATAGTTTCGGTTCCGACAATAAACCATTGAAAACAAAATGGAGAATCATCTAGATTCTCACAATATAAAATTAGATACTTACGGCTTGAGTACCGGTCATTCAACTACAATTCACATACTTCTGTATGTGTGTTAGGCCTCTGCCTTTATCATTGGCACAGTCCGCCTCTTCTTCCATCTAAATCGTCTGTTCCATTCTCAGAGTGCGCACCGATACAGGTCAACGCCTGTTTATATTCAAATCGCGTGAACAGTGTTAAAAATCTCACTCAAACTCTGGGCCACGTTCAGCCAGTACGCTCCCTTGTGTCACACGACTAACCTATAGTGTAACGCACGAATCAATAATCTTTTTCTTAATCTGTACTGTCTCATGTAATCGCGTAGCATACGAAATATCGCTCCGCATTACATGACACACTCCTTATGGGGTTGGGCTGAAAAATTGCCCTCTGGGCCGCAGTCTGCGTGTACCCGCCGAAAACTAGGGACTCGTGCAGCGCTCCAGTGACTTTCGTCCTGCTCCCTCCTTGAGGCGGCCTCACACGACACAGGACCATCACCACCCGAGCATGAAGAAGGCTACCTGGTGGTCCTGAAGACGGCTCTTAGTTTGGGAAAAAAGGAGGCGAAATACATCAACGCCCATCGTCGGCCGACCAACAGCCGAAATTGAACCTAAGTTCAAGAGGAACCAAAGCTCGGAGAG
>JADBJO010001598.1:70000-82500 GCA_016801955.1 Conus betulinus | reverse complement strand
CATGGTGACGTCACTTTCAATTACCTCTTCACGTCTGTGGCCTTGGTTTCAGTCTGACACAGTCACTGGTATTGGCAAATTCATGGGGACTGTCATTGGATGGACATGGTGGTGCCCTCCAGAGGGAAAGCTCACTCATACTGGTTCTGCAACTAAGCAATTATTGTCATCAGTAGGGGGCTTAGTGGGTGTGTCCTGCATATGCTGGAATAGTACAGACACCACTGAACACCACCAGACTTGGCGCAGCAGTGCAGTGTAGCCTCTGGAAGGTTGCTTCCTGATGGCTCAACATTGACTGTTCTCTGTGGGTTGCCAGTGCCAGCGCTGTGGCGGGCCGGGCTGGGCAATAGCTGTGGACAGGGACTGGACTCAGCGGTGAGGGTGGAATGCCACTGTGGTGGCACAGAATATGGGACAGAAAAAAAAGAAAAAAAGAAGAAAGAAAGAAGGAAAAAAATTCAATTATGTAGTTCCAGTCCAGCTTCAATGATGGCTGAAAAATCTCCCCCCCCCCCCCCCCCCCCCCCCCCCCCCTCTTCCCATAAGATCAATGTCTGATGGGAACCAAACCAACAACCCCCAACCTGTGAAGCTGTGGCATTCCCTTGTATGGCTTTTCTCTGTTCCTTTCCTCTGGGACAATTTTACTGTCTGAAATTTACATAGTGCTGGGGATTTCACTAGTATGCATTGTTAAGAATTTCAATGGCTGCTTCTTTTCTCTCACATTTTACTGAGTTAGCCTTCTCTCTCACATTTCACCGAGTTAGTCTATCTGCTTCTTGAGGATTTGCTGTGTGGTATTCATTGTGTGTTACGAACTACTGCTCTGAAGACCAACAGAAGTATATACAGTGAAAACAGTACAGAAAAAAACAAAGTTTGAATTTTGTTGTCCCAACAGAGATTTGCCAGTCTCATTGAAGTCTAGCAATGGACGCTCACACACATTTGAGATCATAGAAAGATAGCCAGACAAACAACTCAAGGTTGTTAAAGATCCATGTATCAATCTCTGTGAAACTGATCTGCATGCATATCTGAATCGTTATATAACCCTCACACACACACACACACACACACACACACACACACACACACACACACAATACACACATATACACACAGAGCATGCAAATGTGTGCACATTTATCAAATCCTGTGAGAGAACAATGAAGACAGCACAAACAGCATGATATTCTTTGAAAAAATATATTTAATGATCAGCATAAATGGGTAGCAGAATAAACGTACAGAGTGAAAATACAGTCTGGTTGCATAGTATATTTGATAACAGTAACAAACATTACAATGGCATAAAATTTCAACTGAACTCTGCACACACTATTTCATGTTCAGTTTTCTGCTCTGTGGCAGAACAGGGCTCTTGTATTGTAGCAGTTCATGACATCATGGTAATTTCTAAGTCACAACAATTTACTCCTGATAACATAGGTTGGCACTGTCATCATCATCTGCAAAACAATACAAAGCTCCTCCCCCTTTAGCATGAAATACACCTTTTGTTAATATAAGCACCCTCTTTCGTTTTTAATCATTTATTGCATTCTTTTCTACTGATTACCTATATTTTCTCCAACATTTTGAATAGAAGTGTCCCTTCCATGGTCAGTTTCTTGGAAATTTCCATTATTCTCCTTCATATGTTCATCTAATTCTCTGCTTTATTATGCCTGTGCCTGCTGATCAAATGTCTCTTCCTCCCCTATCTTGTGTTCAGCTTAATGCTGTCCCCTTTCCTTTACTTCTCCCTCTGTCTCAATCTCCTTTCCTCATCACCAAAAGGATCTTCATCCTCATTTCTCTTCAATTCTTCTTGAATAATGGGTTAACTGGCCATGTTTTATTTGTGTTCATTCCATTACACACACACACACAAACTCCCATAAAGATTGTACTTTTGTTAGATATTTACAACTTTCGTGTTGAACCTTTGTGCAAAATTAGCATATGCATGTGAAACACAATTCAGCTTAAATTGCAGCAGTAAATGCAGACACATCACATGCAGTATGTGATACAGAGAGCATCTGGCAATAAAAGTATACTTTACCATTCTTTCGATGTTTTAACAGTATTGTATTGAGGATAGAAATAATCTCCTGTATGATAAGATGACAAAAAGGGGGGCAAATTTTGTAGCCATTAAATAGACTGCCTGGTACTTCCACAGTTCTTCTCGCTCATGCTAACACATTGAGACAGAGTCTTTTGCAATTAGTCTTTAAGTCCAGCTCTCTCTGTACCATCCACTCTCACTTCTACAGCAGACTTAACTATGCTTCCTATGTATTCTCTCTCCTTGCTCTGATTTAAAGAACTGTAACCACAGTGCTTCTCATTCTCCACTCTCGGTCAAAAGCAAGACTCTCATGGAGAAACACTGACAACTGCTGGAACTCACAGTGCTTCTCATTCTCCACTCTCGGTCAACAGCAAGACTCTCACTGAGAAACACTGACAACTGCTGGAAGTCTAGGACAGTTTGGCGGGCACGCTCAACCTCCAGAAAAAAATGTTGAAACTTAAGTTTGGGACAGTGCAATCCAACACATATCTGAGCACTGAATGGTGTGCCTTTCACTTCTCAGTACCACCACAGCCAGGACCATTTGTTTCGTACAGCTTTTGTCATTATATTTAACTTTTGCAGCGTCTTTCTAATGCACATCAGAGAGTGAACCTAATGTTGCTTTTAACCAATCAGACAAAATGGTGGCTGCCAGTTCTCATGAAACAGTGTAAATAAGAGTTTGTGATGTCAGTGTCCAAACATACTACCAGTGCTCTGTAAATAAGAGTTTGTGATGTCGGTGTCCAAACACACCACCAGTGCTCTGTAAATAACAGTTTTGTGACGTCAGTGTCCAAACACACTACCAGTGCTCTGTAAATCAGATTTTGTGACGTCAGTGTCCAAACACGCTACTAGTGCTCTGTAAATCAGATTTTGTGACGTCAGTGTCCAAACACGCTACTAGTGCTCTGTAAATCAGATTTTGTGACGTCAGTGTCCAAACACGCCACCAGTGCTCTGTAAATCAGATTTTGTGACGTCAGTGTTCACACATGTTACTAGTGCTCTGTAAATCAGATTTTGTGACGTCGGTGTCCCAAACACACTACTAGCGCTCTGTGACGTCGGTGTCCAAAACACACTACTAGTGCTCTGTGACGTCGGTGTCCAAACACACTACCCAGTGCTCTGTAAATAAGAGTTTGTGACGTCGGTGTCCAAACACACTACCAGTGCTCTGTAAATAAGAGTTTGTGACGTCGGTGTCCAAACACACTACCAGTGCTCTGTAAATAAGAGTTTGTGACGTCGGTGTCCAAACACACTACTAGTGCTCTGTAAATAAGATTTTGTGACGTCGGTGTCCAAACACACTACTAGTGCTCTGTAAATAAGAGTTTGTGACATCAGTGTCCAAACACACCACCAGTGCTCTGTAAATAAGAGTTTGTTACGTCGGTGTCCAAACAAACTACTAGTGCTCTGTAAATCAGATTTTGTGACGTCAGAGTCCAAACACACTACTAGTGCTCTGTAAATCAGATTTTGTGACGTCAGTGTCCAAACACACTACCTGTACTCTGTAAATAAGATTTTGTGACATCAGTGTGTCCAAACGCACTGCCAGTGCTCTGTAAATAACAGTTTGTGACGTCGGTGTCCCAAACACACCACCAGTGCTCGGAAGATTCCACTACCTCCTTTCTTCTTCTTTTTTGATGTTTTTTTTTTTTTTTTTTGATGTTTATTTTTTGCGGGAATGTTTTGTCTGTAGATTCTCATTTTTACAGTTCAATGAAATCTGCAAATTCATTTAAAAGTGAGAGCCCTGCATCTGTCATCAATATGGAAGAGTTATGCTTGAAACATTTGAGATAAAACCATTTCAAGGATCCCGTTACTACTCCACCTGCAAGATATATGTTTTCCTGCAGTGGTGCTGGTGAGATTGTGGTGGAAAAATAAAATAAAACAAAAACAAAACAACTCATCTCACAGCAAGAGGAGAGTAAGGTGGATATGCTATTTTTCACAAACTCCCACCCAATCCCGTCTCCCTCTACAAGAGAATATGTGCCATACCCATTTCACCAACATTCTGCCCACAGTAGTAGTTTTAAAGAACTTAGCAAAGCTCTTACACAAAAGTTAAAAGTTTAAACAAGCAACAGCGTTACATGTATAAGCCTGTATGTTTTACCTACATCTGCTTGTTTATTCAGTATCTGCAAAACTAACAAGCTCTGACTGTATATTGTGTGGAAAAGACCCGGTTCTCCTGGTAACTTGTAATTCAACTCTTTTCTTCCCCCCCCCGACCCCCATCCCCATGTCCATAGCACCCTTCCTTGTGATATTGTGTGTCCCTTACTACTTATGATCTTTACTAGATAATGTAATAGAAAAAAAATAGCCCATCACTAGTAATATTCATGTTAAAAAGTGCATGCTATTTGTGTACTTCTGAGAAAGAGAGAGGGAGACAGAGACAGAGAAAGAGAAAAAAGAGAGAGACAGAAAGATGGGGAGGGGGAGCAAGAGGGGGGGGAGTGGGGGACAAAATGAAAACATTTGTGTACACATTTCATTTATAACAAGTTAACAGTTTCATAAATCAGCAACGTCCATCTTGAACATACATGAAACCATGTTTTAGGTATGTCTTTTTCACAGTTAAAAAACAAAAGAATCACATGGTGATAAATGACAGGTGACTGCCAACCCAGCAAGAAATGTTACAACTTATGGTCCTGCTGCTTGATTTGAAAATAAAAGCTAAAAAGAAAGAGTCATTTTCTCAAGACAGACTAATATACAAAACAGCTCTGCACTGTATTTTTTGTCCTGCTCCATCCCATAGAACTGGGAGAACGAACATGTAAAGGGTACAGAGCTCTGCACTATGAAAAAAAGTGTTAACACATGTTTTCTAATGCTCAAATAAACGTGAAAATGAACAAACATTAAATCATTTGATTAACAGCTCACCGTGTCACACACTACTTTTGTCTGAAAGTAATAACTGATTTTCAACAACTCTGATTTTCAAACATCTCTAATTCATCCCAAATTGGTACAACAACAGACAGCATAACCAGAATATCAAAACAAAAATATGAAGTAATGTTAGTTGCCATATATTCCGATCTAAAAGGTTATGAAAATGAAAAAAAAAAAAAAATTCATGGATTCTGCATACAATCGAAGCCAGCGTTCCTCTGGTACACCATGATTAATCCAAACCAAACTGTCCTGTGCTACGCTACACCCATATTTTGGCAATGCATGCTTTTGACAAGATTGTAAATGAAAAAAAAAAACAACATGTTAAAAACAACAACAATTTTTTTTTACACATCTGTTTCAAACACAAAAGCCAATTAAAGTGCTATATACAAGAATGTTACAAACTGAAAAAAAAGCAACAGAATCAAATTAAAAACAAACGATTTTTTCAGAAGAGCCACAGATATGCAAAAAAACATTACAGCAGGTTAGAAGCAGACAGTAAAATGCAATACAGGGTACACATGATAAACAATGAAGGCACAGAAAAATACACGTACCAGGTTAAAAAGCAGTTTCTTTGTCTTTTTCAAACTGTTCAGGACGTTCCCATTTTCAACACTGTGAAGGATGTTTCTGACCCAGAATGCTCATTTTCTGCAGCAGTCCTTTGTTACATTCCAGCACTGTCATTTCCTTTGAGGCTAGTTTGCTTTTCGCTGCTGATGAAGAGCCCTGATCACCGATGCATCTCTTTCTTATACAGGGGTCACCTTGGCCCTCTGGTCAAAACAGTGTTCTGTTGATCCAGAGGGTCCTGAATTCAATCTCCACTGGACACAGCCAGGTCAGAGGGCATTTTCATTGTGGAGTCAATGTCGGTGTAGACTTTAACGTCATTCAAATCCTTCACATGAAATTCAAATCCTTGCACATTCATTCATCCTTGGTCCATCTTTCATCGAAGAAGCAGGTGACAGCGCGGTGGAGGGATAAATGATACAAGATCAACAAAGAAAGCCAACTCCCAGAACCTCACATAAATATTCATGTTGCAGTGCTGCATCATCCACACATGAACAGAATGTGGTTAACTGAATGGCAGGCTCAACAGCACTCACATACATGGAAATCTCAGTGGTGAACCTCTGTCTTTTTTCCCAGATGTTTTAGCAGGCGACTAAACAAATATGTTCACCACATGCACATAATTCTTGACTCTGGTGTAAAGGGTGTGTTATAAAATCTCTGTCATACACCTGACTAAAACTATTGGTTAGTGATGGAATGGTAACTTGGTTAGTAGGAAAACCACAGTATGAAGCATTCTCATACACTCTGACATGATAACTGTATGAACTGATAACAAATAAGTCAGGAAATAGAAAGCTGGTACTTAGCTTGAACAGGGTGCTGTAAAATCTTTACAGAGCTAAGTGGCTGCAACACCTTCATGGAACAGTGTCCAGTTAGGCGTCTGTTAATTCCCCTTATTTGTATTTAAAGCATCTGAAGAAAACAGATCAAGATTTTACTTTTGATATATTAAGACTGCAAAAGTTTCTCTCTCAGACTTCAGCCTATCACAGAACAAGTTCTGGCAGACACTCCGGATAATCCCTGATTTTTCCTACAGCATGAGTTTTGGGTGGGAGAGCAAACTTAAATTTATCTATATTCACTGAGATCAGAAAACCTGCTTTGCAAACTAAAGGTTTGATCAGTTCAGAACAAGACAGAATCACTTGAGTTCCTTGAGATTCATGGAAATGAATAAAGTTCATTGACAAAATGTCCACCAACTTGAGCATGCACTTCAAAATGTACTTATTATGCAAGCTAAAACAAACACAAACAAGCCATTATACAATATCAGTGTATGTAATGTTTCTATGATTTTAAACTGTATATCTTGAAAATAAATATGTATGTGTCTGCATGTGTATGTCTGTGTGCAAAATGTGTGCATATATCCAAGCAAGCAACAAGTGCATGTATATTCAAACATGCTAGACAATACACAATTCTGGTTAGGCACAGAGATATAACAAAATCTGTAGACAAGCATAACTGGCTTTTCAATTGGATCTGCCTTCTTACTCAGTTTTTAAATAAACACATTCTGAACATGCACTTGAATACAGCATGTAGCACAATAAGCTTGCTTATTCATTCTATCTATTCTTACAGTGGTTTCTTTCTTGCCATATTAACTTAAGACACTGTTAACTGAAATAGGGGCGATGAAAAAAACAAAAGCAAGCACATTCACAAAACATTTGAAATGCATAAAAAGATCTTTACATGGTTGCTTCAAAATCTTTCCACTCACTCTCATATGATCGAGACCGTGTTCTGAAATGACAGCAGAAGAGCAAAGCTAATGAAACAGCAGGAACATCAGTCTCTATGCCTCTGTCAAAACAGCAAATGGGTATGCTACATGATATCATGCAAAATAACAATCATAACTGTGTATACATGCAAATATGCATGTGACTAAACATAGCATATCGCCTAAAACACACACACCAAACCTCTTTTACCACCCTCATGTGTTCCCAACATATACAGATAAAATGATGACCTTGATGTATCTGCCATATGTCCATGTGTTACTGCTGCTATTTCTCGTTACCTACCCAAACACCAAAAACCCAAGGCAAGGTAATCACAGCAAAAGTAACAAGGTTTTTTTTTTACCTCCTGATAAGTAACTGAACACCATTTAACTACACTACTTCCTTCATAAGCCCAATCACACATCACTATGCCTTACACATATGTGAAAAAAGCTGCTGTGGTGACACTCAACTTTGAAAACTTCTTGTTTAATGTCTCAGCTGGGTGCTGACTGTGACAGCATTCTAATCTACAAAACATAAATAATGTCATAAACTTTCAGCCAAGCTGGTGCCTGACGTGAAAAAGAACTCGGAGAGCCACAGCTTTCATACGTGGCGTCTCTGAACTGACATAAAGAATGTGACACTGTGGCCGGAATTCAGTTCCCATTAGCAGAGCACTAATCCCTGCAATTGCCTTTGCCACGAAGCATGGAAGAGACAGTGGGTTGCATGCAGACTAAAGTTAAAAAAAAAAAGTTAACAACAACAAACAACTAACTCGCACCCTCCCCCTGGACCTGCTTAGTTCTTCACTAACGCACACACCTGGACACGCTTTTGCAGACATAGTACACTCCCGCACCTGTCAACCTTAGACAAACAGTGGAATTCAGCATGCACCAGCAGTGAAAGGAGGCAACAAAGCCAGTCCTGTCACAGTCCAAAGCACATGAATCAAGCCTGGTCCACACCTTCACCTGGCAAACTGACCTCATCACCTCTGTTGGTAAGGGCCTAGTTGTTGCAGCATGATGTCCACCCACAAAAATGAATGATTCGCACTAAAATATGCACCACTCTTCTATCAGACAGTGACATACAGCCTGAGTGGAGCTGATGGACTTGACTGAAATACCCAATACCACAGGTACTTTTATGGAAACCAACAGAATGGGGCACCAGATAGTGTGCACTCTGAAGAGGAACTTGTGAGTGAGGCACGGAGAAGTGAGTAATTAAAAAGAAAGCAACTTTTGATCCCTAAGTGAAACAGTTTAAGGCACACAGTTCCAAACCAATGCTGCTTGTGGTACCCTTTCACCTAGAACACACGCAGACAGGAGGCACCCAGAGCAAGGAAGGAAACTTTCCCTCATTAAGATGTTTGAAGCTTTCCTGTATATTAATACCAAACATATGCTCTTAGGAATGGAAAAAGAAATGTGTAAATGGAAATTAACATTTATTCAAAACTGGAATAACCTTTAATTTAAAGAAAAAAGCTAGCTTCACTAAGGGGCAGCAAAAACACCGTAACGGGACACAAAATGGTCCATGTATACAGGCACGGTACAGGCTGGCTGCTTCAACAAACACTGCAGTCCATGCATATGAGGCCACACACAGGCTGGCTGCTTCAACAAACACTGCAGTCCATGCATATGAGGCCACACACTGGCTGGCTGCTTCAACAAAAACACTGCAGTCCATGCATATGAGGCCACACACAGGCTGGTTGCTTCAACAAACACTGCAGTCCATGCATATGAGGCCACACACTGGCTGGTTGCTTCAACAAACACTGCAGTCTAAAATCAGTAGGCACAGACTTTAGAGATATCCTATTCTGAATCGTGGTATGTATCACCCTTGAATAAAAATGCAGCCGTGTCCTTTCAGTCACGTACAGTTATTCGCATCAGCTCAAAGTGATTTTAATGTCAATCTGCAGGATAAAGCAAACCGTGAAGTTCAGCTAAAACTCTCGCCTTTCAGAAACCAGGCCGGATGTTTATCACAGAAGTTCTCCAGCACGGTCTGTGGGTAATAGATCTTACCAGCTATTGATTTGTGAGATCTTTTTGACTGACATAGAAAACAAAAAAAAAAAAAAAAAAAAAAAAAAAGACATAAATGATATGAGGAAAACTAAAGAGGAGTAACCGAAATGTTTGACTTCACTCAGATCACACACACACACACACACACACACACACACACACACACATGCTCACATGCATGCACACACACATACATGAACACACACAAACATTCACAGCAATTTGTCCAACACTGGAGGGTCCCCCTCCTCCCCCCTTGAAAGTATTTTCTTCAGCTTGACAGAGGTTATCATTTTTCACAAGCAAAACAGATCATAACTTCATCTGCACACACTGGCTGGCAGACCATGGTATTTTCTGACCACTGTAAACAAGCTATTTAGCGTTCCATAATTCAGTAAACATTTGGCCATGTTAGATAAAAAAACTCAACGTCATCCTACTTGCCTTTAAAAGAGGGGAATTTTTCAGCAGCCACAGCTGTGGCAGCCAGTGTTTCTCCTCTACCTTGCTGTGAAATAAATGCACACACTCAGTGGCCGTACCTGCTGGGAGGATTGGAGCTCTTGTCAGGCAGGTAGAAATCGCGCACATCCTGGTCACTGGTCTCAGGGTTCATGAACATGATGGCTGGCCCGGCCGGCAAGGCCCGCATGCCATTGTCATACAAGGGGTAGTTGTAGTCCACATAGCGTTCCGACACGCCATCATCAGCATAGGCCAGACTGTTGGAGTAGCCACTTACGCCATTTGTTCCATTGGTCTGCTTTTTCTTTCCTTTGTTCGCCGCTCTTTTCCTGAAAGTAGATGGTTACACAATATTCTGCTAGATCAGTGTTGCATAACACATGTTGCAGTGATCACTGTCCCTAATGTAAAATGCTAAGTACAACATCATTGACTGTCTTAAACATGACATAAAACATTAACAAAATCAGCATGGAACTACTTTATTCCCAAAGTCAGATAGTGGAATCCTCACAATTGTTTTGTTGCTATTATCCAGTTTCAGGATACTGACAAACATGCCTCTTGTGATCCAGCCTTGTGATGCCTTTAAGTAAGCCCCTAACTGACAACAATAACTGCAAAGTCAAGAAGCCAGCATGATGAGTGAGTGTATCATACAAAAGGATTTGTAAACATTGTGTAAGCTTAGGATACTGACCATTTTGTTATTGGTGTTTGATTACTGGATACTGACAAATTCTTTCTGTTTAAAGCCTGATTTCTTGTCATTTCACTGTGGGATATTTAACATTTTTGACTGTTATAAGTAAGCAGTGTGAGTCTACAAATATCAATCATGCAGTTTTGGTTGTCAATTTAAGTGCTTGTGTGTATGTGTGTGTGTGTGTGTGTGTGTGTGTGTGTGTGTGTGTGTGTGTGTGTGTGTGTGTGTGCACACGCGCATGCATGCATGGTGAACCTCAGCACTGGTATTTCTAAGCAGTTGTAAGAGTTAGTCAGATCAAGTTTGGCAGAAATCTAAATATTGTCATGACTTTTCCTGCCATCCACAGTGTGATGTCAATGAATTGCAACAGCTTTAAATCTGCCATTAAAGTTTTCATTAGCACTTAAACTATCACCAAACTGACATTTTCCTTGGACTTGTCATCTCTCACCATTCTTTATTCATGTGCACATATTGTAGCAAATATCATGTTACTTTCTATCAGGATCAGGCCATTTACTGCAGTTTCTATTAAGCAGAGGTGAAGATATAAAATGTATAATGAAATAAAGCAGGAAGTAGACCAAATATACATACTTCTTTGCAAAATTTCGTTGAGTCAAATTATAGGAGTTTAACGTAATGATGGAACAAGCAAGTGAAACACCTTTACAGAAGGATGTAACAGTCTTCCTTCATTTAGAAACTGTGGATCTTCATTACAGCTACTGGAGCACACAGTGAATTTTACATTGTTGTCAAAATGATGAAGAGTAGGTGGCTTTGATGGAAAATGGCTGCATAACACTAAGTAAAAGGTCATTTATGTTAAACTTAAATATCATATCGTATATAGGTCAGTTTGTCTATCATGGACTTTGGGAATGTGCAGGCAATCTGTCAGTCAAGTGAAAGGAGTTCTGTCAAAAGTCTCCAACTAAAGTCGATCTCTGCGAAAAAAGTTTTCACCTAGAGGAGAAAAATCAGGTGCCTGAGTATCAGAGACAGGTGTTGTTAATGGAAAAGACAGAGGGGAAAAAGAAGAGGGGCAGAGGGAGGAGAGAGGGGAGGACTGGCAAGTGAGAAAGTAGAGTGAGAGGAGAGAAGGAGGTGATGGGAGAGGGGGGAAGAAACAAGATGGATGGCGTTGGTGGTACAACAGATTGCTTGAAGGGCGGTAAGGAAATAACTGGTAATTAACATTCTTAGATTTAGAACTTGCAAAGTGGTTTGCCTCTGCTGGTACAGACTGCTACATGCATGTTCTGTGTTTGTTGTCAAGTGAGTCACCAGAGAACTTCTATAAGAACAAGACTGGCCCGACTGGAAATGTGAAGATGGCCAGTGGGACAATTATCATTGTTGTTTTCTTTTTCAATTGCTTTCTTTTTCTTCTTCTTCTCCTTTTGGTATTACTCCTGCAACAGGCTACATATTTTCATCTGCAGTTTGTTGTTGATCATCCTGCAAAAGAAGCAGATGATGTTGGAATCATATCTACATGTGTCTCTTTCCCAGCCACCCGTGCCCTTCATTCTGCTACTGCTTCCATTCATCATACAGGTCAACTGCCTATCATGTTTTTCTGTTTTATCATCAGCATGAGTCACTGTCACCATTTCTTCACCGAAGTTGCTCTGCACTTCAGCACCATGATAAACAAAACCTGTGTGAGAGAGTTTGCAGCTATGGTCCTGCTTTCCTTTATATTCTGAAATGGCAGTCATGGGGTAGGGGAGGAGAGGGAGGTCAGGGGGAAAGAGGGACTGATAGTATGTTTGGAAAAATGCTTGAGGTATCTTGATTCATACCCACAGTGGGACAAAGAGACAGCGCGTGTGTGCGTGTGTGTGTGTGTGTGTGTGTGT
>JADBJO010001598.1:0-67500 GCA_016801955.1 Conus betulinus | reverse complement strand
AATAAAGAGAGGGATGAATAAAACTAAACATGCAAAGCCACTAAACCAACAAAATCAAATAAAATGACAATAACTGCGTGCAATCACCAATACAGGCACACATAATTTCTTTTCACTGATAGATATTCATTACATTCATCAGCTCATTATGAAACAGATCCATGAAATTACAAAATTCTGTGAAAATAAAGAGGCACATAAAAAAAAAGAAAAGAAGGATCAAAAACAAATACAAAATCAAGGCTAAGACTTCCTGGCTGTTTTAGTCACACTTGTTTTCTTCCTTCTCTTTTTCATCCCCCACTAATGGAATAGAAACAAACTAACAAGAGAGAGTAACCCTAGAACTAAGAAAAGGTTCAAGATGTAGTGGAGTCCACTTTACATGAGTTTCTGTGGATGACAAACTTGCTGATGTTAACTGCACGATACTCATGCTAAACAAACAATGAGTTAAAAAGTGTGTTAGTGGAACAGCATGAATGAGATAATGCTGATGAGGCAAGATGACCTGATAAGCCGGAGTTCAAAAGATGTCACATACTTCCATTCATTGAAAATGGAGAAGTAAACACTAACATCACTGTCACAAAACCTCTACACTCTAACTCTGCATGAACAGTCTGAACTCTTGACTGTAAAGCTGAAGTCTTTGGTGATCTGCTTGTAATGATGATCAGATTAGGATTAGTTGAATTTGGCAGACAGCAGTTGTAAGCAGCATGACCATCGATAGTGACTAGTGTGTCAAGATCTTGCAGAGGAAGGAGAACTTTGCCATGGTGACATTTAATTCCGGTATTGTCAGGAAAGTTGTGTTCTTATCTCTCTGGCACTGACAAATCTGCCCCATCACTTTTGAACAGACAATATTCTACATCCACTCACCTTTTCTCTTCTGACAGTCATCACCCTCGTAGTTGTCATCACAGACACATCTCACTCCATCAGTAGCAGTATCATCAAACATACAAACACCATGCCCCTTGCAGTACGTCTCCCGTGCATTAGGTTGCTGACATTTTCCTGTACCAAACAAGATCAGGATATCATTAGGGCAAAGAAACAATAATGACAAAGCACTTTTTTTTCCCTATCCAATCTTCTGTGCCACCTCAGTGGCATCACACCTATGCTGCTCATTCGACGCCATGTCCAGAGCCACGGCCCAGGCAGACCCACCACAGCCTTGGCACCGGCAATGCACTGGGAGCAGTCAATGTCAAGTCTTCACAAAGCAAACCACCAAAAGAGACACTGCACTGCTGCCCAGTCACTATGGTGCTGTTCATGGCACCTGTTCTGATCCAACATGGGCAGGACAGCACCTAGAGTCCTCACTGATGACAATTATTGCTTAGTCATGGAGCTGGCGTGGGTGAGCTCTCTCTCTGGAGGCTGAAACACATCTGTCCAACAGCAGTCCCAATGAATTTGCCAATGCTGGTGACCTCGACAGATTCACATCAAGGCCAAGGATGTGGAGAGGCAATCAAAACTGAGGTCATCATAAGAGTGGAGCATAAAGGGCCACAGACTTTGGGGCTTTATTCTATGCTGACCCGACGATGATGAGAATGATGAAGATGAGGCTATGGATTTCATTCTGGTCTGAGACTGCATGACAAGGCTGTACTCTACACTTATTTTTGTAATATAATCCTGACGTCAACCAGGCCTGAGAGATACAGACACCTGCAGTGTTGGTCAAAACATTTGAGCAACACTCTCAGAGATGCATCAATTATATGAATGAAACCTGACTGTGTGGTGCAGGCCTTGCTAACTGAACCTATAGCAAACTCAACTCTGAGTAGAAAATGGTCGGAGCTGAAAAATCCACCAAATAAATAGCTATGAAGGGAACTGAAACCCATGACATCCCAGCCAGGAGTTGGCGATGCCAACCACTTCACCACATGGCTGGTCTATCACAGGCAATTTCAATAAAAACAAAGTGACACTGAAGGCTGTTGCATGCTGAGGAGAAGGAAAAGAAACACCTGAAGGTGCTGGGGAGGACCCAGAGAAGCACTGTCTTCACCTGCCTTTTGAGCAGTCCTGTACCACCCTTGGAGGCCTGCGCTGTGTTGATGATGGGTACAGGTAATACACAGTATTGTAGGCACATCACCTCATGAGAAAGTCTCAAGTGGTGGTGGTGGTAGTTCTTTTTCTTCTTTGAGTCTGATCTTTTTCTAGTCATTTTCCGTGAGAGCATCTCTGAAGACGTGTGTTTTCCTTTTGACTGTATTAACTGCTTTTTATTTCTTTTACTTGTTCAGACTTCTTTGGCAGAAATGATTATTTCCACTTTCTCTTTTTCTTTCTTGTGATTTGAGACATCATTTAACATTTCCAACATGTCACATTTCATTTCATGGAGAGGGAATAACTAAATATAGTGATTACAGATATCATTTAACATTTCTAACATGTTACATTTCATTTCATGGAGAGAGAATAACTAAATATAGTGATTATAGATATCATTTAACGTTTCTAACATGTTACATTTCATTTCATGGAGAGAGAATAACTAAATACAGTGTCTGTAGATATCATTTAACATTTCCAACATGTTACATTTCATTTCATGGAGAGAGATAACTAAGTACAATGTTTTCTATGTTCTGGTATATGAACATGTAATTATCATATCGTTTTGTTTTTGAGTGTCATTTCTTTGTTTACTTTAAAATACCCTGATTGTGAACAAGCTATCAGCATGTGCTGTACAAGTCTTCACATTACTTTTTTCTTCAATCTGTTTCTGTCAGTAAGATTTTATCCACATTTTTTTCCATAACACTACATGCTCTTTTTTTCCTCTGAAATACTCTTTAGCAATGTGTACCTCTGATGGGCTATTACACTCAGTATGAAACAAACAATAAAAACAGTCTTCAGCCACAGGTAGTTCACAGCCAACCCCAGAGTGGGAAAGCAAGGGGGTGACTTTGATACACACCACAGGAAATGAAGCATTATGTGGAAAGGATTAGGAAAGAGGTGGCGTGGGGATGGGAGGTCAGTCGCTTACAGCAACCAACCCACGTTTGACCACCAGGGAAGGTTGCCCAAACCCACCATGATGGGGTGAATGAGAAAACGGAAGGACGCCCCAGGAAAACAAAAATTGCATCAGGAACTGCACTATTTTCAAAATGATGACGTGATTTTCTCCTAATATTTCTCTGCTTTGTGCACAAAACAGGAGGGGCAGTGATGGTGAAGGGAGCCCTATGAAGTGTGCTGGTTGTACTAGTTTGAGCATCAAGCCTTCACAGATCAAGGCTACTGCTTTAATCACTTCTTGCCAAAACACTGAATCAACTTTCCCCCAGTCACTATCAATTTTTGGACTGAATTTGTCTTGCGTCAAATGGATGTTTTCAAAAGGTGTCAACAGCTGTTTTGTTCATTCTGCGCTCAAGTCAAGGTTGGACATTCATCTTTTTCAGTCTTTCTTCAAAACTATATACAAGCTTTTATAGTCTACATTTCTATTTTCAATTATGTTTTCTTTTCCGCAACAAAAAATAGGTCACAGAGTCGATGTAAAGCAAAGTATAAGACACAAAAAGGGAGCAAACTAATACTTATATCACACACAATATCAAACAACACAAAGTTAATTTTTCACAAGACATATGTGTCAGAAGTTCACTGTCTGTTTCATATCTTTTTTTTTTCTTTGCACCTTGTTTTGTGTCTTATATTATGCCTTGTTTTGGTAATGCCATGGTCTGTTTCAGTGTTGATATTAATTTTTTTTCAGGAATCACCAAGACTTGTAATATGTGATTGCTTTGATAACAACAATAATCATAACGATAATAGTAATTGAAGTATCACTTTTCCATTTAAGACTAGATTCCATCTTCCTCTCCCCCCCTTTTTTAAAATTGTTTTTTCCCTTTTTTATGATTCAAATCATATCTTCAGCTTCTTGAGTTTCCTTCCACTGTTAAAGTTCACGTTCAAAGGAAAATAATTATTTTTCATTTTTTTTTTATACATGTGTACTATACACTTCAGTATTTGTCATTTCCTTCATCCCCTTGTCCATGTGACATTTGATTTGTGCTTTATTAGTTAAAGACCCACACATTTTTTGTAACAACTTAATAATGCAAAGAGTAATTTCAAAATCTTTTTCATTTTTTGTTGTCAGGAGAGTCATCTTTGAACTGTTTTATTTTCCCTTGCCCTCCCTTTTTAAAGAGTTCATCTATATCTTCTGTGTTTGATCTCTGTTCTTTTGATGTTTCTTTGTTTTTGTACAATTCTGTTTCAATGATTTAGAGTATAACTGGAATTATAACGGAAGGTGGCTTAGTGGACATGCTTGTACTATTTCTCTTTTAGTAGGAAACCATGTCGACAGCTGCTCTCCTTCTAAAAAAAACAGCCTTTTGTGTTTTCAATTACGGCTGATAATATCTTTCTGTAATGAGCACCATAGCTGAATCTGCAGAGGGTTTCCTAAACACACACATTTTTTGAAAAGCATGTCAAATGCTTTGGAAAAATCACAGTTTTCATGATTAATAACATATCTACAAGATATCTTGAGTTGTCTTGAAACATCTGTCTGCAGATATTCTGAATTAAGCATAACTGTAACACAGCATGTGCAGCAAACACTCATAAAAGATCTGTCTGCAGTAATGTTGATTTTGATGATACTGTAATGGTACACAACCGCTCTTAAAATATCACGCTTCTGAAATATTGAGACAAAGCAGAACTGTAGTACAGCGCAAGGTGTGGGCAGCGTTTTACATGGAATCATAGAAATGCTGACTCACTTGTGCAGTTGGAGACCTCCACAGCCTTTTTATCAGTGGTGAAGGTTAAGGCAGGACAGGGAAGACAGCGGGCCTGACCCGTGCTGTTCTGGTAGGTGTCCATCTCACACATGCTGCATGCAGAGCCGTCAGTGGAGTAGGTTCCAGCCTCACAAGCAGCTGGGCAACAATGAGCACAGAGAGCGTCATGCAGACATAGCCCAACACAGCTTTTGTAATGAAAACAGACACACATGTCCACAACTGCTTGTCACGTAATATCCATAAAAGTGACTCTTTTGACATGGTTCAGATTATCTTTTATGGGATTGGAAAGGGAGTCTGCACTGTCATTACCTTAATTCGATTACTAAGCAAACTTCTAAAAAAAAAATGTCCTGAGCTAATAACAGCATTCAGATATAAAAGATCAATAAGGATGACAACAAAATGCATCAATGTGTACATGCTTTGAAATCAGACACAGCCCTGATTGTATACAAATAAACAAGAAAACATCAAATTACAAGGCAAATAAATCAGAACACTAGCAATACACAAAAAAATGCACCCTGCAGTCACCAACTCTCTGCACATCCACTGTAGCATCACCCAGCCTCGCCCTCTAACACCCCCTCTCTACTCCTCACCCATTTCTCAAACAAAACCAACTCCTTTCAGATGAATAAGCAAAGGCCTCCAAAAGATATGCGATACTCCTGAAAACAGCACCAGCATATATATATATATGTCTATATCAGTCAGATTAGAAATAAAAAGCACTGAATACAAGAAAATTCAAGAAAAAAATTCAGTTTCCATACTGTCAAACTGCATTTAATTTAAAATCATAAAAAAGCTTCTGTTGGTCTAAAACTCTCAAGATGATTGAAAGGTTCTGAAAACTTGCAACTCTGTATCCATATTCAAAACTTGTCACTCTGTATCCGTATTCAAACTTTCAAAGTCAGACAGCTAAAAGAAAGGATAAATTTGACTGATAAACAGCTTCACCGGACTGAACTTCATCGAGTGAAGCAAAGCAAAAGTGCGAACAACTGGCCCATAAACATGGAACCCTTCCAGCTCTGTAGGTGCTGACTGGTGACACCACACCAGATGACTGTAAGCGCTGATCAGCTACAAAGACAAACAAATGAAACATGTCTCCCCATCTTCTTTGTTAGAGAACATGAAAGCCCTTTTACAGCAGACAGTCAAAGGTCTTTAATGCTTCCACTGTGCAAGTCATTTCATGGGGAACTGGCAAACAGAACATGCATCTTTCACATGATTTTCTTGTGCAAAAATGACTAGTCAGCCAAGCACTTCATGCTCATCACAAAAAGTGTGGCTTGAGCAAGTTTTGCAGCAAGTAATGAGTGATGTAGTGCCTGATGGATGATCTACTGATGATGGTCACTCTGAAGAGGAATTTAGTTGAACTGTGGATTCCCCTGTCAATTCTGATGATGGTTTACGGAAGTACTGCAAAAATCAACACAGACACACACCGATAATAGAGAAAAGTTTGAAAATAACAAATATCAGTTTTTAACATTCTAATTGTTTTTCCTTTGCATACAAAAGACTGAAGAAGACTGGTTGAGTAGCTTTGGAGCAGCAGCTCTCTGAAGCTAGAGCCTGACAAAAGCCTCAGCAAGTTGCCCAGAAAGGCAGTTTCCAGCCGTGCAGGGCCACCGTACCGGCTGTTTAGTGCAGTAGGCCGTTTTCGGATAATCAGTGCTGAAGGGATTCATGATCTTCTTCTTCACTATGACCCCAGAACTCTCAGGCTTGTCAGAGGTGAGATGTTTGTATGTGTGACTGCTGTTATCTCCATGATCCCACTCTCTTCTGGATAAAAGATAAACCTGATGCTAACATGCATGTAAATTTTTCTGTGTGTGTGTGTGTGTGTGTGTGTGTGTGTGTGTGTGTTTTTGTGTATGTGTGTGCGTGCACATGCATGTGTGTACATGCACATCTGTGAAAGTGTGTGTGTGTGTGTGTGTGTGTGTGTGTGTGTGTGTGTGTGTGTGTGTGTGTGTGTGTGTGTGTGAGAGAGAGAGCATATGTGCATGCAAGTGTGTGTATGTACGTCTGTGATCTACCTCACTGGCACATGACAACTGTCAGCATTTCCATAAAGGATTAAATGGCATTTAACATGTCTGCAAGGTTGGCTGCTTCATTTTTTTCTCTCTTTTTTAAACACGCGCATTCACACTGTGAACCTCAGACTAAAATTTCCATATGCAGGCTAAAAAGACTAGATGTCGGCGCAGACAAAATTATCCTCTTAAAAAAAAGAAAAAAAAAAAAAAAACAGGTAAGGGGGCCACACCTAGACCCTTTGATCAGAAAACAATGCCTCAGCAAACTAAGTCCCCACTCGTATTTCATTAGGGAAGAATAATCAAAAGTTGATTTGTGGTCCCTTCAAAGCAGAAAAAAATAATGTGCACAAAGCTGAGCAATGTGTAGGCAAAGCATATTCAACAATACCTCCTTGATGAGGAAACTCTTGCAGTGTATACAATAGAGTAATGAAAAACGCTCAAAACTAGCCAGTCCAGTATATACTTCAACCCTGGTTTAACTTACTGCATGAATTGCCATCACGTTCCTCTCCTGGCTGACACAAGGTTTCCACTTCTACATCACTGACTCTCACGAATGTCAGCTGGTTAGCTTCCTGCACACAGAAAAATGTGCATGAGGTGGGAAGAAATGATAACTAACAAGCTTTTTCCTTCCTCCTCCCCATTCATTCCCTCCTGTCCCCTTCCCCTCCGTTCCTTCCCCTACCCTCTCTCTGTGCCCCTGCTGCAGACATATGTTTGGCGTGACTGACAGCCAGCAAGCTGATTTGTTAGCATTTTCATAGACCATAGATGTGGAGAGGCAATTGAGACTGAGCTCCCCATGACAGCAGGGCATGACGGGCCACAAAATTTGAGATGTTCACTTCTTAATGTTAATAAATGAGGATGAGAATGATTACGATGATGCTACAGATTTCCAGTCTGGTCTGAGACTGCATGACAGGGCTGTGCTCAACACTTACTTTGATGATATTACATCCCAGCATCAACTAGGTCCGAGAGATGTAGACACCTGCACTGTTGATTAAACATTTGAGCAACGTTCTAAGAGACACACCCATTATGTGAATGAAACATTACTGTGTGATACAAGTCTTCCAAGCTGAGTGGAGGTCTTTTGAAACGTGCGTTACTAGCTCTGGGTACTGTGCAGTGATATTCTCATGTGGGTTCATGACCTCCTTGTTTAAGGCGAGCTTGTTTCCCCACCTCTTTTCTATGTTCTGGCATTTGCTTAAGCAGGCTGGCACGAGGAAAGAGAATTTTCCCACTGAAAGTAGTTTTACTTTATATTTACCTATCCAAATACCAGAAGCCTTATCATCTACCTGCTTTGCCAAGAAAAGTGCAGGATAGCTCTCTGCTCTCTCAATTTTGATTTGAAAAGGTTCCTGATATTTTGGCAATGGCAATGCTAGCACCCGGTAGGATTAAAGCATATGTTAAGACAGGTAAGCATTTCCTTTAACTACTTTTGGTAGGAAAATTTTTATTTCCTTTAAACAAAAAAAAAAAAAAAAAAAAAAAAAAGGAAAAGGAAACCCAAGAAGAAAATTTATGAGCAAAGTCTTTCTTTCATTAGGCAGATGAAAGTATACATTGCTGAGAGGCATTTAAACCCAGACCCACAGCCCTCCCTCCACCCTCACTGCATGACCTCACCCTCATCCCATCCCATATCCCCCTCTTCTGCCTCTAAATGGTGTTTGCACTGATTGTAACCCTGAGACGGACTTGCTGGTAGAACATATTTTCTTCATAAACAATGGTGGTGAAAATTAAGCTGCTTTTGTCAAAGTCTGAAACAAGCCTGGCTTATCCGCTCCAACTGACTCTTGGCTTGACTCCTGTTTGGGCGTTATCCAAACTGACTCTCGCACACACATTCTATGGCCAGGTTAGTGTGGAAATAGTGAGAGGTGCCAGAGAAAGAAAATGAGAGAAAGAACAAAATTCGAGATGAAGGTGTTTGACAGTGGAGGGCTGGGTGATGGAGAGAGAGAGAGAGAGAGAGAGAGAGAGAGAGAGAGAGAGAGAGAGAGAGAGAGAGAGAGAGAGAGAGAGAGAGAGAGAGAGAGAGAGAGAGAGAGAGAGAGAGAGAGAGAGAGAGAGAGAGAGAGAGAGGATGGACTGAGGGAGACAAAGAGAAAGAGAAATAGAGAACATGACAAACAGGAAAACTGAAGACATGGAGAGTCAAAGAGATAACAGAACAAAGCATAATAGTAAAACCATTACTTGAAGGACAACCAATATCCAGAAGCACAAAGGGATTTACAAACTAAGGCTAATTACATCGCTGAGCATGACAGAAATCAAGTGAGTCATTATACTGACCAGTAAGTCTTTTTCAGGCTGCAATTCATAGAAGGCATTCCTGATGACAGCTTCCGTCTGGTAGTAAATCCCTGTTGTGTTGTCTTCTATCTCATTACTGAAACATAAGCACAGGTTGTTAGCAATTTCATTCCATCTACTACTGTCTTCATACCCCACAGGACACAACCCTGTTACCTTCACACACATGTTTAACAACCCCACAGATTTCCAGATGAATTAAAAAAAATAATCAAATGACTATATTTCGTCCACATGTCACTCAGCTGAAGACAGATATACATGGCTTCACACACAGCAGTGTTATACATATATATATATATATATATATATATATATATATATACACATATACATATACATAGATATATCACTGCATGTTGAAGCCATGTTCAAGAACACACATTTTTGCAACTAAACTATTGTTCTTGCATTGGATATTCCATTTTGCATGCCTATGACTTGGAATGAGAAAATTCTGCTTATTTCTAACCAAACAAAGACTGTCATAACGACTTATGATCTTAATATTCAAGATTTCTACAAATGTGACCACTGAAAGAGAAAAACAAAACATTAGGATACAGGCCTGTCAATTTTGTAGCAAACTCTGCAAACATTATAAGCATGCATTTCTTTCCTAAATATTCCTAAACATTATGAATGGAAGAGATTTATGATGTAAATGCCATACTTTGGAGACACAGGCTCAGGACAAAATAACAACAACAGTTCATGTTATGACCAGCGGAAAACTTGTACAGTACAGTAAGCTTGATCTACGAATGGATAAACACAAACTGATTGATTGATCCAGAAAGCATTCTTTGGCTGACTTGAAATCGGTTTAATCCTGAACTAAAGCAGTTTGGGAAGAAAGCTCCAGTCAAAGGCAGAGAACACCAAACTGTTATGCCTGTGTGTGTGTGTGTGTGTGTGTGTGTGTGTGAGAGAGAGAGAGAGAGAGAGAGAGAGAGAGAGAGAGAGACAGACAGACAGACAGACAGACCGACCGACAAACACAGACAGATGGAAATCATTCCAAAGATAGCAAATCAAGTGCAGATTATGAAACACATTACATGACATACTTGAATGTCATACAGAATGCAAGTGCAGATTATGAAACACATTCCGTGACATGTTTGAATGTCAAACAGAATGCAAGCGCAGATTATGAAACACATTCCATGACATACTTGAATGTCAAACAGAATGCAAGTGCAGATTATGAAACACATTCCATGACATGCTTGAATGTCAAACAGAATAAAAAGTCTAAAAGGAGACCGCAATTTGCTTCCCTTGGAGTGAAGTCACAAACCCTTCGTAGTGACATGTTTGCCATGCCTGTCCTGTTCATGTAAACCTGGACCTACGAATCTTTCCTCTATCAAGATGTTCAAAGGGCACCTTTTACGGAACAACATGTTTTCAACAGTTCTTTGCGTACAGCAATAAATCTACCAACAATACACTTTAACATCAGTCACATATTTTGCCAAAGTTTGTACAAATAAAGTAGGTATCCTGCAACCTAGTGCTCATGAAGATCATGGGTGAAAATAACATACACAGGGAGCAGACATGTACGTCACCCTACTTTTCCCTCTTATACTTACTAGACATCATTCACAGTTACTTCCACTTCTTGTTCAGAACCGGTGCTGCGTTTCTGCCTGACAAAACCCTGTAAGCAGCCACCGTTGAAGGAAATGGCAGCATTTCCACAATTGCTAGTGCAGAGTCTTGGATAGGTTTCTGCAGTTCTTGTCAGCACGGCAAGGCAAACGTTTATGATGGCATTTCCAACCTGGACTTGATTTGTACACTCCACAATCTGGAAAACTACTACCAGCGTTATGGTAATTTTCTTGGGTGGTTTGGGCTCTGTACCTGGAAATATAGAATAAAAGTCAATGATCAGTTATGTAAATATATCTAGAAGTAATACTCAGCATACAATGTATTCTAAGCCATTTTGCCTTTCCGAGTATGGAACAAAGACTTTAAAATCATGGCAATGAAGGAAATAAGGAAACTGAGCACAATGATCTGTATGATTTATGTCACTGTAGTCAAGAGAAAATAATGCTGATCTGAAACAAGTCAGCATATATTCATACAGCTGTCTTCACAATAATTATCCTTCGTATATCAGTTTCACTTGCTCTTATTGTTACCAGAACCTTTCTCACACATTTTTGTCAGACATCAGACTCCAGCTGTTACCATCATTGATTGGCAGTTCAAGATCTTGTGCATTCAAGTCCACAGAAGCCTAAATACTCATGTCATTGTGACCACTATTTTTCCTTTTTTTCTTTTTCTTTTTCCGCTGTCGTTCTCTCTCATGCCACTTCAGTGGAATTACTCCCACGCCGATTACATCGCATCTACATCCACAGCCGTATCCTGGCGGATCACATCCACAAAGAGCAGTCAGCATCAAGTGGTGAGGAGGCAACCCACCTGAGGAGACACCTCCCTGCTGCACAGTCACTTTGGTGGTGTGCAGAGAGGCTTATTCTGATCCAGCATGATCAGGACACGACCACCCACTAAGCCCTCTTCAAAAAACAATTGCTTAAGTCACTGAGCAAGCATGCATGAGCACCCTCCTCCGGAAGGCTCCACCGCATCATCCATCCCCTGACAGTCTCTACTGACTTGGTGATACTGACAATTCCAGTGAGCACTCACTAGGGCACAGGCACTGACAGATACTGACAATTACAGTCAGCACTCATTAGGGGCACAGGTACCAAGCAATACTGACAATTACAATCAGCACTCATTAGGGGCACAGGTACCAAGCAATACTGACAATTACAATCAGCACTCATTAGGGGCACAGGCACCAATCAATACTAACAATTCTAGCCAGCACTCATTAGGGGCACAGGCACCAAGCAATACTGACAATTACAGTCAGCACTCATTAGGGGCACAGGCACCAATCAATACTGACAATTCCAGTCAGCACTCATTAGGGGGCACGTACACTGAGAGATACTGACAATTCCAGTCAGCACTCACTAGGGGCACGTACACCGAGAGATACTGACAATTCCAACGAGCACTCACTAGGGGCACATACACTGAGAGAAAACTGAAATTCTCTTTTTGAACTATGGCCATCTCACACCAGGAGTTATGTGAGCAATGAATGAAACAAAATTAGGGGAGTGTTGTTCAGATGCTCTGCCTAATACCCCAGGGACCTCCATCTTCTTCGCTTGGCAACAGAGTGTTTGTAAAAGAAAGCAAAGAATAGACCTTGTCATTTACATGGCATCCTCCAGACAGAGATGCTCACTCATGCTGCTCTACCTTTAACTCTTACCAGTTCATTCCCTTGGAAATTGAAAACAAACAAACAAAAAATCTAAACCATGACATTTCCAACTATTCCTGAGCATGTGGAATGCATTCATTTGAGATTTTCTGCCTGTAAAAATACAATCTGATGACCTAAGAAGTAATTTTACTATTTACTAATATGCAAGCTCCCCCCCCAAATCATTTTCCATAGTTCACTATGTCTCATCAATATGGCAATCTTTGAATGTTGCCATCTGGGTTTTGCTCCATTTTTTTTCAATGTCATTTGTTGTGTGTAAGAGATCTTATGTGTACATTTGCGTGTATGTTTGTTTTGTGTGTGTGTGTGTGTGTGTGTGTGTGTGTGTGTGTGTGTGTGTGTGTGTGTGTGTGTGTGTGTGTGTGTGTGTGTGTGTGTGTGTGTGTGTGTGTGTGTGTGTGTGTGTGTGTGTGTGTGTGTGTGTGTGTTACTGTTTGTATTATGCTCTGCGTGTGCGCACAAACCTAGTAAACTGTTTATTTTTTCAAAATCTGAAAACATTGTGCACAGATTAAAAAAAAAACCCTAAATGTAACCAAAACAAAAAAAAACTGCTTCAATCAAACAATCCTTTAATGCATACTTCTTATCAACTTTTTCTTTTAATGTTGACATTTTATTGAGAGCTATTCATTTCAAGTCTCATGATCATACTTTTTTTCCCCAGTATTTAAGGAATTCTGAAGGTGAGAGCTATTTCATACAATAGTCTTAACCCAAAATTTTTATTAAATTCATCTGAAATGAACTGTATGTGATTACTGACATTGTTAAGTCCAGCTATAAAGCAATGAAGAAAATTTTCATGAACTGCAGACAATTTTCTCATTCATTCATTTTTTTTCTTATTCTGTCAAAGACATGGTGTCCTACTCACACAGTACTCAAGATTTACAAAAGAATAAATTGTTCAGTCACACATCGTTCTGGTCACTGATTTTACAGGAAACTACACTCATTTTTCTGTATGATGGCTCAGGCTTCCTGAATGGTTGTAGTCCTACCCCCCTGGGTTTTTGTTGGTCCCCCCTTGCCAGAGCATCTGAGACCTCACTGCAGTATGTGTCCCTTGAGACTCAATCATCACTGGGTAATCTACAGCTTATCGCCAGATACTCCCCAGTAAGATGGTATCCATTGCAGGGAGATGAGGGTCCAGTGAGAGGTAACTAAGGTCTGTAGCCTTCCGAGTATACTGAGCTTGCAGGATAAACTGCATCAGTGAAAAAAAAAAAAAACAACCAGCATTCTTAGTGGTTTCCAGGCTGTGTTTGACATGGGCTGTATCCACTCTGATGACTTCCGCCTTGAAGCTGGTGGAATATGTGAATCTATCCTGGGAAAGCTTCTTTAGTTATCTCTTTGGGTTACTGTTGCTTTTAGGTCAGCCACTTACCAAAGGTAATTAACTCCCCCAAAAGTTGGAAGCACTCTCAGCAGAGAGGGTCTGTCCACTTATCTTGAGAGACTGAAGATGGCGTCTATTGTCTTCTTTGCATTTACTGTGACAAGCAATGTCTGCCATGACGGCAATTTTTTTTTTTTTTGGACTGGGGCCCCTAGCCTAGAGTTGCCATGCTGCACTCTGGTATTGGCTTAGAAAACATGTGCTGAAAAGCTAAACAGGTTTCCATCCATTTCTTTAACATGCACGCACGTGTGCATATTTCAGAACTGATCATTTCATTCACACACATTATACTCGTCTCTCTAAAATTCTGCAACATAATACTGCTTAATGTGTAGATAGCAATCATGGCTTCCCAAAGTCTGTCACTCAAACAAATACAAATAACTTTTATATGATAGAAAAAGGAACTTATGCCACATATGACTGTGATCAGTGCACATGTGACATTGCTTGTAAATGTAGCAAGCTGAGCTAGCTATCAACAATCGTTCAACACAAAGGTTATAAAAAAGTAAAAACTTTTCTTGCATTTTAGGATCTAGAGCACTTTTCCTGAGAAAGTCACCATTCAAATGCCACTGACAGCTTAGTTCTTTTCTGGGTTTTGATTGGTGTCTCTTAAAATGGCAGCTATGTGATGTTCTATCACTGGTCGTTGCTTTAATGACTGTAGGCCTATCCTGTATAACAGGGATGCTGGCATAGTGTTACGGAATACAATGAATGATATAAATTTTTTTTTAAAAAATCACACATTGTTAAAACAAACATCTCTTTCACAAAGATCAGCACCAACATACCACTGCTTTCATCGATGCAGGCATCTGCTCCTTGAGTAAGGGTGGTTTTGCCAGGTGGACACTTTCGACACAAAGGTTCTGATTTACACAGCCTTGCGATAGTAACCAATCAGGCACCGTTTGCAGATTTTTGACTCAAAGCTGTACTCCTCACCATCAGGACAAGTGTCTGGAAACAAGCCAAACATTAACCCCTTCATATATTCCTACATCAATAGGAAATACAACTCAACATCTGCTATGGATGTTTTATCAACAAGCAGACTGTCTCTTCCCAATCCTTTCTTTAACTCAAGCAGTATACCTCACAGGGCCAAGGAACAGAGGGAAGTGTTGCTCATTACAACATCATTTACAAATTTATATTGAAAATGCATTTTTCCTATTTCTGTTGAACTTATTTATTTGACTGTGACTGTGGTCATATGAAAAACTGTATTCACATACTTCTTTCATTTGTTTTGTTTTATTTACCATAAGTTCATAATAATCACAGTAAAAGAATTAAAAAAAAATTCTATGGTAGGAAATGGTCAGAATACAATTCTAACACACATAATAATTAAACCAGCAGAGTTCAATTAACATTTGTCAACAAACATTTAAGAAAGTACGTTTTGAAAAAAAGTTACACCCATTTTCAGCCATTTTTGTCATTTCCTTATGTGAGTTAGAGCAGCAACTGGAACCAACACTCTATTAAAATCAAGAACTAAATTCATTCTATTAGCTGCAATGACTTGCTTAGGAACATGCACTTTTTCTCAAAGACAGATAAATCTTTGACAAAATCATGTTTCATCATGGCTCTAATATTCTTTCATGAGCTCCATGACAGAGACGTAAACACCACCAGATAACATTCTTCATGATCTGTTTCCTTTGAAAGGAAACTTCTGCAACATGAAATTTTGTATTATCACTGATAAAATGTTACAATATGCTTATGTCATTGTACGCATTATGAACCCTAATCATAAACGTTAAGTTTGCGCATTTTCAGAAATATCCTCAAAAAAACACATTTGGCAAAAATTCTTTATTCTTTTGAAAACACGTTTTGTCATGTGTCTCAAACAACTAAAGCATAAACTTCATGAAATCAGATTTACAAAGCAAACTAAGTTTACATGTCTTCAGAACTTCATTTCCTTGTGTCCTTGTTCACTGACATTAATGCATAAATGGCAGGGAAGAATGTATTTGTAGTAAGGAAGAATGTATTTGTAGTAAGGAAGAATGTATTTGTAGTATCTGTAGATTTGCTGTACTGACAAAGATGCAGATGATACAAGGGACACTACTCTAATAGCTTCTGAGCTGGAAACTGAAGGAGATGCTTGACATCAGGCATTCTCAAGCATAGCCCAAGACTATGAAATAGTACAGTATTCACTACCTGATTTTCATGCAAAATTTAGTCTGATTTAGACATATGGTATTTGTTTGGTAACTTAAAAAAAGGACAATATAAAACTTGCTTGGCGACCTAGAAAGAAAGGTAGTTGTAGGAATCTTGCATAAAAAATAACTTTTTAGTTAAAGGGTCAATTGAAACTGGGAGTTTCTATCATGTTCCCTGTTTGGCTTAATATACTGATCATGTCATAACTCTTGCAAATGATGGCAGTTGGCAAAAAGTCTGGTGGCTCACATAGCAATAAGACACCCGCTGCCAGTCTTCTGTCTCCAGCAGATGACATGAGGTTGCCTTTACTTCCTCCTTGTTTTATGGCCAATACAAAATTCCCTCAGATTAAAAGCAGAGTTAGAGGGAAGGACAGGCAGCACTATGAGTTTGACATGGTAAGGATGTTCAACTAAACAGAAACAGCAATGAAAAACTCAGCATTTTGGCTTCATATACTATACCATGTCAACCTCTGGCAGAATATAAAGTAATAGGAGGAGGGTGAATTGTCCAAATGATTAACAGTGTGAGAAGTGGGAATGGATCCAGTCCAACTGGATTTGGCAGAGACTGTGGGTGGTTCCACTGTGGCTCACACAGGAGCCACATGTGATGGTGCAGGAGCAGAGGGCTGGATGGAGAACGCCTGAGCAAGGCTGTGTGTCTACAGGAAGTCCCAGTGTGGGAAAAGAGGTCAGGTTGGAACATGGGACACTGACATGAGTTTGTGGGACCAGACTTGCGCCAGCCACCTCAGAGCAAGGAGAATGAGGCACGCTCCCAAGTCAGACCCTTCTGATCACCATTAGGATCAGGAAGGGTGGAAAGGTTTAGTAGCACAGTGCATGAGTTACCCTACATCTGGGTCAGGGACCAGAGAGAAACAGATGGAGACACAGATGGGAGACATTTGCAGGTTGATCACAGGTGTGAACCGTCAATCCCATGCAAATAGCACAATGTTCCTGCTGAAATTCCACAATGTCTGGAAGACTGTGGAGGACATGAGGGAGTAAACAGGGATATTCAGACTCCAGGCTATGTGTCTTGCCAAGAGGGTAATCCTGAGCGAGTGGTTAGAGTAGAAGGCGTTCTGCCTATAGGGAGAGGTTGACTGAGCATACCCCCCTCCTATCCTCTGTTCATGTCATAATCCAACGTAGTGCTGTCCATAACAGGCAGATACGCTTCCCTGGCCAACTCATGGAAAGACAAGTAACCATTAGACTGCCTCCGTTTTGTGGATGTTGATGTGGTTGCAAGCATCAGAGTCCCAGGTCTCCGAGATGTGGGTGCTAAAAGCCGTGTTGGAGGCATCCATCCAAGGAATATCTGACAGGCAGGAACACCTCCCCCATACCCCTCCCTCCCCAAACGTTCTGTACTCCGAGGAGAGAATGGAGCATCCCACATGGTTACACCAGGCAGCAGACATATACATTGGACACATCAACGGAGGTGTGAGCTGACCTGAGATTGTGCTGGAACACATGCGTAATGTATGAACAGACCTACCATGTAACTGTGGGTGTGACTGCAGAGCTGAGGAGTGCCTGGCTGTGCATCCAATAGCTGTACGCAAACTGACCAGGTCATATCAATCCCGTGACCAGTCACTATCTGAAACTGTGCATTGATGGCAGGCCGGCCACTTATTGTAATGATGATGGCAGACAGGTGAAACTGGACCTACGTCTGTGACAGCCTGTCCACCCTGCCTACTGCTTATCTCTGAAAATGGAAGGGACAGGGTGGGAAGAGGAGTGGTGAATCTGTTCATAAGGTCGAGAATAGCTCTGGATAATGCAGTCTGTATTTCTTCTCTGACAATCTCTTGTGTGAATCATGACAGCAATCCCCACTTTTTCCTCCTGGCATCTTGAATGGGAAAAAGGCTGATGTATAACGGCAGATGCCAAATGACAGATCTCTCCGTGCATGACTACCTGACCTCTTCCACCACCCACACTTGTCCTGCAGTCTTGAATGTTTTGTGCAGAGCCAGCAGTAGGGTTCTTGGGATAGGGCTGGATCAGCACTGGATCTGGCACTGGACTCCTGATTTGAGAGACTATCCATGGTTGAATGGTGCTAGACACAATCAGTAGGACTCAAGCGGGAACACAAAAGAAAAAGAAGGGAGAAAGAGATCGATCATCAAAACACTGGGAGTTAATGATGGATAAGTCATGAACTCACAGGTCAAGCAGCAGGAGGGGTGTAGTGAAAGCCACAAAATGAAGAAAAAAATGACAGCAAACTGCACTGCAGTAGAGACAGATATGCAAAACTGAGTTTAAACCTGACAGGTGTGAACAACAAAGCACATGGCCCAAAAAAAGCAAAAAGCCTGACAGGTGTGAACAACAAAGCACATGGCCCAAAAATGAAGAAAAAGCAGGCATAACCTCATGTTGCCAGCTATAGAAAGAAAATGCGGAGTAAGCATCTTACTACTGCCTTAATCACCAAATTTTTTAACCATCAGGGCTTTTCAACTGCCACAGCTTGTAAGGGTTTGACTTCCTATTACATACGACAACAAAAAGAAAATAAGTCATATATATAAAGGATAATCAGGTGGATGGCATGAAGGTAATGCCATCACCTGTGAAGAAAAGACAAACTCAGACGGTAAAAGTAACTTACCAACACATGATGTATTTTCGTAGCGTCCTCTGAGAAGTGTTGTGAGACTAGCGGGACATTGTATACAGCTCATCTGACTCCTCTCTGGCTGATAATAGCCATAGTCACACAACTCACAACCCTCATTTGCTCGGTAGCTGCCTGGACTGCAGTCAGCTGTGCAAAGCAGATCAGAATGAAATAGGTTAAAATACACAGAAAGAAGAAACATAATAACACTCACAAAAAAAAATGTAATGTAGTGAGAAACACTCTGTGTGTGTGTGTGTGTGTGTGTGTGTGTGTGTGTGTGTGTGTGTGTGTGTGCATGTGTGTGTACGTACGTGCGTGTGTGCGTGTGTGTATACATATGCACTGCTTCAACTAGCCAATGTGCTTCCTTGTTTCCTCTTGTCAGACCATTTCCCCTTTTTGCTGGTGACTGAATGTACAATGGATGATCAGGCACCCAGTCAGCTGCTGAAAGTGCAAGTGCCTGCATAAGATGATTTAACACACACACTAACTTTGTTTTTGTCATGTTTGCCTGTGCAAACAAAAACCTTTCTCCTACATGGCACAGAACAATGCCTTACAATCAAGATAACAACAATTGTGGGAGAGAAAGGAACTGAACTCACACCTCCTAAACTCCTTGTTTTATCTTCATTGCCATGAAAATCAGTCTTGTTGTTGAGTTGTCAATTCAATTTCCTTCCTTTCTTTGGCAAGGAACACATCCATCTGTTGCTCCCAGTTTTTTGCCAGACTTAGACTGTAACTGTGGACTCCTGTAATGGGCCTTTCAAGCTGGCTTTAACCCCTGAACTTTCAGACTGTAACTGTGGACTCCTGTAACGGGCCTTTCAAGCTGGCTTTAACCCCTGAACTTTCAGACTGTAACTGTGGACTCCTGTAACGGGCCTTTCAAGCTGGCTTTCAAGCTGGCTTTACTGTAACCCTGAAACTTTCAGACTGTTTCAACTGTAACTGTGGACTCCTGTAACGGGCCTTTCAAGCTGGCTTTAACCCCTGAACTTTCAGACTGTAACTGTGGACTCCTGTAACGGGCCTTTCAAGCTGGCTTTAACCCCTGAACTTTCAGACTGTAACTGTGGACTCCTGTAATGGGCCTTTCAAGCTGGCTTTAACCCCTGAACTTTCAAAACGTGTTTGCCTTGCTATCTTTGGAAAAGTCTTTGGAATTTCTGTCTCACATGTCTTCCTTTGCTGGCCGTTACCTCACTGTCTGCTATCAGCAGATTTGTCTCCCTGTTCCTAGTGATGTTTCCACTCAGACTCTAATGCGAGTCATGCCCTTTGTACCAATTTTCTCCATTTCAGCCTTGCAAAGTATGGTGGGGGAGGGGGGGGGGGGGGTTGGAGTGTCACGACTAAGGGAAAAATTAGGGCGTTTGATTTGCAAGTGAACCAAACTGAACTAGCGCCAGTTTTGGTTGGTGAGTCAGACACCACTGGCAGCCATGCTGAATACAAAATGGTATCAAGGTCGGGACAGCCTGTGCCACTATACTTCCCAGTCTGCGGTCTCAGCATCCCAGCACCTTAACGATGTTGAGTGGGAAGGAAGAGTCTTTTTTCTCAGGTATGTGTTCCTTCCCCTTGAAAGGCACTGTGAAGGACTGATTTCCATTGGGACACTTGCAAGAGAGCAGTCCTCAGTTCATTAATGCTTAGGGGATTGGCTGACCTAAGGAAGCACAGCTTAATCGTTTCAAAAACTCAGAAATGTTGAGTGTGTATCTGAATGTGGATGAGAATTCTCTTTTCCCATTCCTGATTCCAGTGATCAATATGCTGATAACCATTTTGATAATGATCTTAATATTTCAATGACTTTCATCCTCACAATTCCCACTTGTCTCCTGCTGATGCTGGTACTGACATCAACTGGTTAGGCTCAGCTTGGTCATTTGTGATTGTTTGGCTCAACTTGGTCATTTACGATTGGCTTGGGTCAACTTGGTCATTCTCTCATTTGTGTAATTCAGTGAACAAACTTTTGTTAAGAGCTTGAGTCATGGTTGAATTTTCCTTGGAGCCCTTTAGAAAGTTTTAAATCCAACCAACATGACTTTCAAACTGGCAGTCTTTTGTTTTCTCACTCAAGTCAAAGTGATTGTTTCACTCTGACTCAGGTTTCTTCTCCAATCTTTGGGTTCACCATTGGCCCCATGTCAAAATCTGTTAAGGACATTAGTAATTTTGATCCACTCACTCTACACTCTCTGTGTTCCACTTCTTTGCTGCAGTCTTCAGTGTCTGCACTGAGTCTCAGCATGATTCTCTTTGAGTGTATCAGCTTACATGTTCAGGGGAGCTTACTTTGGGAGAGACGGGTACAGGAACCTTTTTTTTTCCAGGCTCTCGAACCCCACTCTCATGCTTACACTCTATTAGGTGAACTTACATTGTTTTAAGTAAGGAAGTTCTTGTTTTAAGATTCTCCTAGGTTTGCTTGGCTGAGACTGGCCTTCAAGCAAACAGATTTTGTTCCAGTTTGTTTTGTTCTGATCAGTATAAGAATCAAAAGTGGTTTTTGAGTCAATTGAACCTGTTTCTTTTCAGCTTTACCAGTTTCACTTTCTTGCTCTCTCTCCACCCTTGTTGTATGTGCCTCTCTTTTTGTTTGGTGTACTCTTTCAAGATATTTCCAGTCCTTTTTTGCATGTGCGTATCATATTCATCCTTGTTATTACTTCAGGCAAGAAGACAGAACAATACTGATATATCCACTTTGGTCTGAGGATCAGCGAGTTCTCTCTGTGATCAGGAAAGCCCATTGGATCTCGTTTGTCTCTCTGCTTCCCCTTCTTCCACTGTCTTTAAAAACGATTTGGACCAGGATTCCTTTGGCTGCAGTGTTGTTGAAATGGATGGAAACAATAAAAAAGTATGGTATCAGACATTTCCCTTCTATGTCCACCAGGAGGATTTTTCACAGGACATACAGCTGGTTTTTGACCTGAGCCCCCTGAACTTTTGCCTTCCACTCTACAGTCTGAAGGCTTCATGTTTCCATTCTGCCAGGGGTTTGGACCATCAGTTTGGACCTTTTCAATGCACGAAAAAATGCCAGATGACTGTGTTTGCCCTCAGAAGTGATTGCAGAGCTGGACATACCTCCTAATCAGTCAACAGTGAAAGTTCCCTTTCCTCTTCTTTGAGGCCAGACTTACCATCCCCGCCCAGGACAAAGAGGTAGCACATTAACCCGGGTTTCCTTACTCTTCTTGCCAGTTACATATAAGGTGATTTCTCTCTTAAAAGAGATGATTCTACCCTTTGTGCATGGACAATATCATAGCTGGACAGAGGAAACCCTTTCTAAAGGTGTGTGACAGCTGGTGAAAGATATTCTCTAAGTGGTTCAAGCAAATTCATCTGCCTCCAGTAGATGCTGAAATTGAGGATATTGCACATTTCCTGAAAGACCTTCATGAAAAACGTTTAAAAAAACACAACACTACAAAGGGCTTCAGATGTGTCTTTGCACAACTTTTAAGTCTCATAGGTAGGAATATTGATATCACCCCCATGACCACTTCCTTACTAAACTAATTTCCTACTTCTTAGGTAGACCTCAAATCAGTTGAAACTTTACTTGGAGCCTTCCATAGATGCTGAAGTATCTGGGCACTGCTGATTTTCAGTGTCTGGACAAATGCTCTATCGAGAACCTGACCACAAAGACATGCTCTTCACTGTCCTTTGTGATGACTTGCAGATTTACCAAGGGTCATTGTTTTTTCAGTGACCCTTGTCTCCTGGAATGGCACAATGATGTCTCAGTCACCCTCTTCACATGCCTGTTGTTTCTAGGAAAGAATCGTAGGCCTGAGCAGCAAGCCTTGTTGATGAGCTTGCCATGCTGACCCCCTTGGCGTCTAATTCCAGATCCAGACAGTTGAAGGTGGAGCAGGTTAACTGTTCTGAGCACTGAAGATTTATCTTTGAAAGACAAGAGTCAAACCTTGAGGCTCCCCTCTATGGCGCAGCTTGAAAAATGCTGAATTCAGGCCTCACCATGAGCTCCTGGATCAGACAGGCAGTTTGGCAGGCTAATGTCTAAGGTCAGAAATCCCCTTCACCCTGGGGCAGATACAAGGACACATGAATCCAGGCTCTCTCTGGCAGAGCATAGCAGTTGCCAACATTGTGCAGTAGGCTGAAAGCTGACCGCAATTCAGAGTTTCTGCCTCAGAGACCTGGCGGAAGATCTGACAGCTCTAGATCGTCTTGGGTGGCTAGTCACTGGTCAACTGCAATATACTCCCATTGCCTGTATCCACTTATTTTGGTCTCCTTCCTTATCTGGGTTTGGTGCATATTTCTCTAAGATGTAGTGGTGCTTTCACATGTTATTAACTATGGTGTGTGTTGGTACACATTTATTGTGATTCATGCTAAATATTAAAAAAACAACTAAAAATGAAAAAATAATGATGAAGACAATTTTTTGCTCCCGTTTCATGCATTTGATTCAAACCAATTAGTGCTGTTTGTAGTGCCCATTCATCTGGTACATGTGCAGAAAAAAGGTAAACAAAATGAGATGGTACTCCTAACTGAAGGAAATTCAAAGCTCATCATATACCCCCCCAGCTGACACACGAACCACAAATCATTTGTATCAAGGAAAACAATCCAGACATCAGACCAAGTATTCATCCAACCAATAAATATGACATAAAATCAGATCAGTCATGTCTTACAGGAAACTGGATTCAGAAACCAGATAAACATTAAAAAGACACAATATCACTCCAAAAAAGTTTAAGGACGTGAAAAAACAAATCAGCTTTCTGATCAAAGCTGTGAAGGTATAAACATGAGCATGTGGTGACATATATGTTGGCAGGTTAGTTGTGACAGAAGTCCGCAAAAAGATGCAGATGAGCATTGCTCACATTGGACGTTTCTAAGCAGCAATTCATATTGAGCGTCTTTATCATGCCCAGCACTGTACTTTCACAAAAATCACCTTGTATTTGGCCTTACTTATATTACACTGGCTTTTCGTCGGTTGCCCCTTTGAAGGTGGTAGTGTTTCCAGTCGTGCAGTTCCTACATGACTGAACAGCAGCAGTCATATTGCCAGCAGTTGGGTTGAAGGTGCCAAAGTCACACAACTTGCACATCTTTGTGCCCGTGTCCAGGTACTCACCTTTGTCACAGATAGCTGCACAGCAAAATCCATTCTAACTCAACAATGCAGTTCCAAGTGACAAAATGCGATAATACTAATCACTAGGAACACTCATGCTGGCTAGATGACCAGATGATTATTGTCATCAGAAGGGATCTAAGTAGGTAATGTTCCGCAAACATAGGACGAGACCATGCCCCACTGAACACTACCAAAGGGTCTCAGCAACTATGCAGAGGGTATTCCATGATGACTGATATTGACTGCTCCCTGTGGACTGCTAGTCCTGGGCTGTAACGGTACAAATCTGGGTGTGGCTGCCTATAAAGGAGCAGGAGTAAATAGCTTGAGGAGATAAACACTGACAGTGCTCCCCACCCCCCACCCTACAAAAAAAAAAAAGTACAGCTCAGAAAACCTTTTGTTTTCAAAAGGACTGCACTGATTTAACAAAGTCATACTTTTTCAACACAAATAAACACACATACTTCTTTTAAATGGCAATACAAATATTAATTTGGATATGATCAAACTGAGCTTTTAATGACTTTTCTGTCTGGAAGAAACAGGCCAACAACAGCAAACCGTCTTTTTATGAAAAGAAAAATACATTTCCGACAGTTAAAATACAAACAATTCATATGGTAGTAACTTAACTACCCACATCCTCAGTTCATGTGGTTGGCATCCAGTGTAGTTTCCTCCTGATACTGCATGTCTAAGTCTGTTCAGAAGAAAAATCTCCAAAAGTCAACTACAAATTTTACATACATAAAACTGGCATGCTACACCTTAAAAAACAAACAAAAAATTAAAAAAGGTTAAAAAATTCTTATCAGATGACTGTAAGTTTCCATTTTTCTGTTATTGCTATACGCAATTTAAAATGACATTCTGAAGATGAAACTTTTGTTCACAGATCTACAATATCATATAACCATTCTTTCTCACACCAGATATGTTATAACCACATTTTACAGTTGAACTACCCTGATGAATTACAGAAACAAAAGAAAGTCACAGAAGAAGTCACACTCAAGAACACTGTCAATTTTTGTGTTTTGAGAGGGAGCTGCCACTGAAGCTCACATTCTGGAATTCATGCTTAAATCAAATGAACATTAAAGCTAGCAAATGGGCAAAACACCAAGGGTAGGAAACTACAATAAACTGTCACGAAAGTCCCAGGACTAAGAATGACTGCCTAGTGAGTCAACAGGAATAAAAAAGAAGGGAAAATATGTCAGGTATACTCTCAGCATTATTTAGCTGGTTTGAAAATCCAACACAGCTTGACTGGATATGGAATATAACTTATACATGAAAAATATTTTCAATTCAGTCTAAGTTCAATCAATCTGAAAAAATTTAAACACAATCATGCTAAATTACATTTAAATTCAGTTATTTAGATCAACCAAAAAGTGCCGCAGACAATACAAAATGATCCTACTAGTACGTAACGCTACAGAATGAATAGTTGGTATCCATCTCTGATCTCCAAATATCTCTCCCTTCCATCTCTGATTTCAAACTATCACTCGCTTGTCTAAAAGAATAGGCTAATATGTTAAACATGAGAAAAGGGGAAATAGAGTTTGGTGAGGAAAGACAGGTGAATGATCCTTAAGCGCAGAAACAAAAGTGAAATCACTAATGAGAGTATAAGAGAATGATAGGAAAAAAAAAACAGTAATAAAAAAGCAACCACCATCACCTCTCCCCCTCACCTTTTATCCAGTTGTATCCTTCTCCTAACATGTGCAGCGATATCGTTAACTTAAAAAGAGAAAAAAGGTAGTGGTCTGATCAGTTCTGCTTTATCATATTAATCATAGTGCCTTGTGTGTGTAGTATGTGTGTGTGTGTGTGTGTGTGTGTGTGTGTGTGTGTGTGTGTGTGTGTGTGTGTGTGTGTGTGTGTGTGTGTGTGTGTGTGCGTGTGCATGTGCATGTGTGTGTGCATGCATGCGTGCGTGCATGTGCGCGCGTGCATGGGTGTCTTTATACATTAATGTGAAGGCACAATTGCAGTTTATCTGGCAACACAGTTAAACTCAAAATTCAGTCTCTATTCCTCTTGAAGGAAATGTTCCATATAACCTAGCATGGTTAAACTGCACACAAAATATAACTCCTAAAAGAGAACTATATTACACATACACATTATCACCGGAGAAAACTAAAACCCTTGGCATGGGGGAAAAAAAACAATACTAATTAAGCAATAGCTACCGACCACAAACTTTAACTTACGCATACAATCGTCCGATGACTGCGAGCCAGGCTGCAGAGTTGTATCACCCAGTGTACAGTTTTCACAGGATGAGGAGCCAGGGGATCCCTGGAACTGGCCATGGGGGCACGGTTCACAATCTGTTCTGGTGCTGGAATATTCGCCCGCACGGCAAGTGACTGAAACAGTGAACATCAGTCATGAAGAATGAAAAACATCATCACCATCATTATGCACACTGATCTGTGATTGATCCAAAGAATGCCCTAAACACCTGCAAATACCATGGGAAACAGACAGAAGGGTATTGCAAATTACATATGAAAAAAAAAAAAACCAATAATGCAGGGTACAATTCCTGAAAGATAAGGCAACAAAAGGAAAAATATACACCACAGACCCAACAGTTACCAAAGTAGGTCAGGCACTCATACACATGCTGATGTCATATGCAGACCCTAATAACCTCCCTCCTCCCTACTCCATGCTGCCACCCCTCTCCCCCATCCTCTTTTGCTAATGTATGCAAAGAGATCTGTGCCTATGCATACACACACATATACAAACATGTGCACATGCATACATAGACACAGATAGACACACACTCACAACATGTGTGCATGCACATGCATGGACAAGCATGCACAGGCACAGTAAGATTATAACTGAAATGAATGAACTGAGAAAAAGACGTTCAGGACAAAGACAGGAAGGTTTCTTAAGATGGGAATAAATGCAAAGATAGGAATAAATGTCTTTTCAGATTACATTTAAAAGACTGCACAGACGTTAGATGTCTTAGAGAGAGAGTGGTAGATACTTGTTCCAGACAGGGCAGTTGTCAGGGCAGTTGTCACAGCTTTTTGTTTGGAGAGAGGAATCCTGAAAACTGGTCAGTAGTAGAAGAGTACAGAGCAAAATGAGAAAAGATCTGAAAAAAACTGAGGATGTGAGAAAGCAAGGGAACTGAAGCACAAGGAAGTAGTCTTGTACTTCACTCTCTTTATCAATAGGCAAACAATGAAGAGAGTAAAAAAAAAAAGAGCAGACACATGTTCTGATTTGGACTGTTTGAAAATACAGTGAGAAAAGTGATTCCAGTCATTTGCAGTCTGTCAAAAAGAACTTGGGGCAGCAAAAGAGAAGTAAATTGCGGTAATCAAGTCTGGAGAACAAATGTGACCCACCACCACGAAACCAGTCTTAATTCGCAGCCTGCTTCACGGCTACAGCTGAAAATAGCTGGTGAGGGTCTTTCTGGGCATTTTGACTTTTTGCAGAAATGTGTTCCTTACACCCTAAACGTTCAAGTGGCACTATCCATTTGCTCCAAAACAACCAAGAAATTAGTTAAAATTCAGATTTAAAAGCCCTAATCTCAAATCAAAATGAACTTCTTTTAACGCAAAATGACCCATTTTCACTCGCCTAAAACTTTAACACAACCTTTACAGAACCCCATTGTGTTATATACCATTCGAAAGTGTGTGTGACGCTCTCCCAGTTTCCTTGTGTGTCATCTAAAAATAACCTAACACATTGTACTAAATAGGGAAGATGTGACGTACACAAACTTTCAATTTTCAACCAATCAGAAGGCTGAACGGTTTTTTGCCTTGGCAACAGATTTTGCGATTCACCTCTCCCATTGGCCAAGCGTGCACAAACCGGGCAAACCTTGCTACTTCCGGAGACAAGGTGTGTGCAGAGAAGATTAAAAGCTTCGTCATGTCGACCACTTCAAGACTAGCAAACTTGTTGAATTCCTGCAGATCAGGAAATTTACCCACTGCCGACCAACAAGAGTTGAGTAATCTCATCACGGAATATTTCATTTCTGACTCTGGGCCCGAAGAAATCCTGTCCGACGATGAAGAAATCTCTGACTTGAATTGCGACGAGGACTCATGCCACACCGTTGAGGAGACTGAAGATACTGACACACTACTCGTCCATGTCGAAGAATGTAGAGGCGGTGCTAATTCTTCCATGGATGTAGATGCAACACCTGATGATGGAGGGATGCTAGCCAGGCCACGAATGCGCACGAATGCAAGGCAAACGAATTTTCATTTTGCTTAATTTCATCACTATTTTACTTTTCTTGCCAATTTCCAAAGGCAAATATTGTATAAACGCAAGCAGCCAGAATGCAAATTTCATTTTCTGGCATTGCACATATGCCTATTATTGCATCATGTGAAATGTTGGGAAGTATGGTAAAAAGTAAGATGCCGTTGCTAAGGAAAATATGCTGGAGATGATAGCAAAAACTTTAGAAGCTTTCTCAAAATGGCCGTCCGCACAGTAACCCACTTCAAATGACCATAACTTTCTTATTTTTTGCCCTATAGCGTTCATTTTTTATCAAATTAATCAGAAAATCTGTTTTAATATACGTATATATCAGAACTTTCAAAAATCGAGTTAAGACTGGTTTGTTCGTGGAAGGTCACAAATGAACTGATCAGAGTTTTGGGCAAGTTTTCTGTAAGAAGATGAAGAACAGAGCTAATTCTTTGGAGATCTAATTCGCAACTTCCGTGGAAGTTAGAGACATGCTGCTGAGGAAAAAAAAAGTCTCGTCAAGAGTAATGTCAAGATTACATACAAAAGTGGAAAGTTGATATCACTATTACTGAAAGATACTTAGGAAGGAAGAGGGCTGGTACTCAAAAACTTCTCTGGCAGAACAAGCATCATTTCAGCTTTAGTTTTGAAGAGCAATAATAATAATGATGATGTTTATTTCTATAGCACATATTCCATAAAAATGCACAACATTACTTTACATTTCAAAACTGAGCAAATGGTAAAACAGGAATGATAAAATTCATGCACATTGAAAAACACAAAGCCTCGAGATATCCAATACTAAAACAAATCACATTACGTTCACAATTAAGGCGTGAATGATAATCATATTAATAATAGAAATTTCACAAAAAGTTTCCCTGTCATAAATCCTCTAAAAACCACTCCTTTCCTTTGCACACACACACACATGCACGCCTGTGCCCACACACACACACACACACACACACACACACGCATGCACGCACGCACACACACACACACACACACACACACACACACACACACAGACACACACACACACCCTCACATTACTGGTCTAGAAACATACAGGCAGGAGAATAAATCTAATTAGGAAGGACATGCACGCTTCAGTTTTCTCAGGATAGATGAGTCTGAAAGAGGTAAGTTTTCAGATGCCATTTGAAAGTTGAGAAGGAATTTGTTTTCCTAAGAGACAATTTGTTGTGTGTCATCCATGTTTTAGCATCACAGACACAGCGTCGGGCAGACAAAAACAGTTTGGTAGCCAAGATGAATATCCAGAAATGCACAACTGACTGTTGTCAGAGAAGCTGCAATAGGACACTGAGTGTTGAGATATTACTATAGCGAGAGGCTGTATATCCAAAAGATACAAGGCAACTTACTGATGAAAAGAAACTCAACAGGTAAGTAAGAAATCTTCTTTCCATCAGTGGATCAGATCCTCTCATGCAGCTGATTGGCTGGAACTGCCATGTACTCCCTTTGTCTGAAGTTCCAGTCACCATCCTCCCCTCCTTTTGCTTCAACTTTCATCTGCAGTTATTCCTCATTCAACTTCTCTTTGTCACCTGTCGTCATTCTCCTTCAGACCTGATGGTCAGCAGTACTGGCCCACACTTGCAGCATGGGGGAGCACCATTTGCCTTATTGATGGAGAAAGAAGCCTTCATAATTATTCATTGAGTTTCCCCCTGCAGGACAAGATGTAATGAAGGCTTAAGCTTACACTATGAAAAGAAAAACAAACAAACAAACAGAACTTACTGTAACAAGCAACCTCCTCAGTGGAGGCCTCTCCAGCGGTTGTAAACTGTGCACCACAGTCTTCGCACATTGTTTGCCCTGTCTTGTTCTGGTACGATCCCCTTGGGCAATTCATGCAGGTGTTTGTGGTGTCATTGCGGAACTTGCCAGCATCACAAATAACTGCAAAATGAAGTAATATCATGCTTGAGCTTTAGGAAAATGTTCAATCAAAAAAAAAAGAAAAAGTAAGAAGATCTACCTGAGAAAACAGCAAGTGACTGACACCTAGGAATTCAATACATTTGGAACATTTTTTGAGTACAGCTGAACAAAAAAAAACCCAATAAAATACAAAAAAAAATGTTAATATCAGTATGTTTTCCAGCCATTATAACATTCAGATAGAAAAAAAATTATTAAAAAAATATTAATGAAATTAGTCAGTTTCTGATGGGAGCAGTTTCTAAAGATCTTGCTTTAATTCAATTGTGTGTTTTTCAGTTTTATTGATATATCCATGCAGTTTTTTTTTTCCTTTTTCCTTTTAAGACTTGTCCCAGCGTTACCACAATTTACACGCTATAAACCACACTGTTATGTAAGCCTCACCAGTCAATTTTTTAAAAAATTTACAACCCCACTCCCTCCCCAAATCACCTTCATGGCTCACAACTGATCAATTAGCAGCAAGAAAATAACTAACAAAACTAGCAACCACAGTGTCAACAAAACCTGTGTATTGCGCGGTATGACTATGATTCTGTGGCAAGCAAACAGAAAGGGCAACAAATGCAATAATGGAAGAAAAAAAAAACACATTCAGATTCTTTTCCAGTCGCTGCTCTCAGAAGCAGCACTAGAATCACTGAAGGCCTTGTCTCTTCTTCGGTCAGACACGAGTGGTTTCAAGCATTCTTCATTGATGTTGGCCCTGTTGTCTATGGACTTCCAATACTTTTGCCTTCTAAACTTGTGCTTGCTGTAACTTCAGCGTCATCTGCAATTGAGACTGTGCTTGCTTTAAAGAAAAATTTGTTAATAATGATGGCATGGATAGTCGATATTTTTTTTGCACTGGGAACGCTTTCAACCCTGAGTATAGCATTGCTGGACTACTGATTGCAGCTCCTGTAAGGTTGCCCTTCTGAGGAGCCGGATGAACAGCCATCAATTGGGAATCTGCATAGTCTCCTCTTCTGCACTTTTGCTGGGTTGTGTGGCGCTGACAAGAGACCAATCAAGCTAAAACAGTATTAAGCTATCATTAACAATGCTAAGTTTGCGTGTATGAATCCTTGTTTGGTGAAAACTGGTCAAATCTGATTTTTTGCTAACATCTGTCTTCAGTTTTTCCAGTCAACTGCGTATCATGAGGAGATAACTCTATGGTGAGCAAAGAATGGAATCATAAAAATCCATAAACAGCCCACTGTCTGTGTAGAAGCAGCAGGGGCTGGGTGTTAAGAAAAAAGTAATGGTTTAGAGCTTGAAAATCAATGTATCATGATGCCACAGTTGGTAAGATTTGTTTTAACATTATTTTCAAAAAAGGTATTAAACAGAATAATTGTTCTGTGTGTGTGTGTGTGTGTGTGTGTGTGTGTGTGTGTGTGTGTGTGTGTGTGTGTAAATATATATATATATGTGTGTGTGTGTGTGAGAGAGAGTATATGTGTGTGTGTGTGTGTGTGTGTGTGTGTGTGTGTGTGTGTGTGTGTGTGTGTGTGTGTGTGTGTGTCTGTGTGTGTGTGTGTGTGTGTGTGTGTGTGTGTGTGTGTGTGTGTGTGTGTGTATGTTTTGTGTATGTGTGTGTGTGTGTGTGTGTGTCTGTGTGTGTGTATGAAAATACTTCAGAGAATCACTAACTTCTGCAATCATCTTCACTGTCAGATCCAATGGAAGTTGTGGTATATTTGTCATCACACTCCTTACAGGTGTCCTGTCCAACCTCATCTTGGTACTCTCCAATTGGACAACTCTCTCACACTGGTTTGAACCGTTTCTGAAGTGACCAATGGGCACACCACTGCAACAACCAAAAGCAACATGATTGAATGTCTGTATTCCAGTATCACTGAATTATATAACTGATGGCATCATAAAGTAGCACCAAGTCAATTCATAATGGTAATGGTAACGGCAGAATGCAAAGAAAAAAAAGACGCATTTTTTTAAGCAGTTGAAATCCTCAGACTGGCACTGGTACAAAATCTCATCAAACTAACGATGCTCTTTTCACTTAATGTTTTGATCATACCTAATTGACATTTCTTTGTTGTTGTTTTTTTCTCCCAACAGATCAAAGATTTTTTTTGTGTGTATATTTGCTACTTATTTATAATAAAATGCATGCAGGAATGTATAATGCTCAAGATTTTAATCACACATCGCACACACATCAAGTTCTGCTCATCATACACGAAAAGAGATTGGAACAAAAACAGGTGAGAAGCACCGAGTACTAACCAGCAAACCAGCACAGTAACCTTCACTCTCACAAAGGTAGGAGATAACACAGGAGGCTCTAACATTACACTCCCTGTTTTTGTTATTGTGCAGTAAGCATTTACTTTCACATCTGGCAAACTGAGTACTGGTTCTTCTGAAGCCCAAAACCCTGCATATAACTGTGTTTTTGACCCCAATTTGCGATACAAATTCAATGACCACCCCACTGCCATTCTACCCTTGGGAATTTGTATTCTTCCCCATTTGAACAATGCAGACATAAACCATGAAGTAGTTTGTGTGATTTTTCCACGTTTTCTGATGACCCTCCATGGACATTCTTCACTCCAGAAATCTGGTTTGATTTAGCCTCGTATGATATAGATACTACTAGTTCTTTGGCTTACAAGTCCTTTTTTGCCAAACTGTGTTTGAAGTTTCCATCCTTCAAAAGAATTTTCACCAACTGTTCAAATCTGAGAAGGGAGTTACGTCTGCTGCGTTTTGTGCAACAGATCCCCCTCAGAGATGTTCTGAACACATACCCACTGACAGCTCCATATACACTGCTGAATTGACGGCCTTGGTCCTGACTCTTGAAATGATCCCTAAATCAAAGCGTAAAATTTCCTCATTTTGACATACTCCCCTTCTACTTTGGAAGCCATGTCAGCCATAGCCTAAAGCACCCACAACTGTGGAAATCATTTGAACTGTACACCTCTCTGAAATCAGAGATGGGTACAACACAGCTTTGTTTGGGTTCCCAGCCATGTGGGCATTCAAGGCAATGAGATGGTTGATCAACTTGCCAAGAGTGCCGCAAAGAAAGAGTTGAGCGGATTGTTTGTCTCTCACACACTGATCTGAAACCCAAGACACAGGCTTATGTCAAAGACCTCTGGCAAGAGGAATGGAACTCGCAGATGGATAACAAACCTGACACAGTTTTTTACCATGTGTTCCCCAGGCGGCTGTAAAGAAGAGACAGTTTCGTACCATTTGCAAACAGGCCACTCTTTTTACACCCATTCTTATCTTTTAAAAAGTGAAGAAGTACTGTGGTGCATTCGATGTCATGTTCCACTCACAGTGAAACATATCTTTTAGAGCGTTGGGATTTGCATGATGTGAGACACACAAACACTTTACAGCAGACTCTATGAAACCCTTGTTCAGAGATGTCTCACCAGATGTTATGTTTGAATTTTTCTGAAAGAGATTAACATTTTTCATCTGATCTATGATTTTATGGAGGAAAAATTTTAAACGAAAGTTCAGGTGTGTTTCTAGAAGGCGTAATTTAAAGGGTTGTGTTAATCTTTTCTTTTTTTTTTAATGACTTGTGAGTTGACTTCAATGCAGTGACAGCCCTGATATGACCCTTTGTAATGACCTGTGAGTTGACTTCAACACGGTGACAGCCCTGATATGGCCCTTTGTAATGACCTGTGAGTTGACTTCAACGCGGTGACAGCCCTGATATGGCCCTTTGTAATGACCTGTGAGTTGACTTCAACGCGGTGACGGCTCTGATATGGCCCTTTGTAATGACCTGTGAGTTGACTTCAACGCGGTGACGGCTCTGATATGGCCGTTTGTAATAATGACTTGTGGGTTGACTTCAATGTGGTGACGGCCCTGATATGGCCCTTTGTAATGACTTGTGAGTTGACTTCAACGCGCTGACGGCCCTGATATGGCCCTTTGTAATGACTTGTGAGTTGACTTCAACGCGCTGACGGCCCTGATATGGCCCTTTTGTAATGACCTGTGAGTTGACTTCAACGCGCTGACGGCCCTGATATGGCCCTTTGTAATGACTTGTGAGTTGACTTCAACGCGCTGACGGCCCTGATATGGCCCTTTGTAATGACTTGTGAGTTGACTTCAATGCAGTGACGGCCCTGATATGGCCCTTGTAATAATGACTTGTGAGTTGACTTCAACAGGGAGACAGCCCTGATATGGCCCTTTGTAATAATGACTTGTGAGTTGACTTCAACACGGAGACAGCCCTGATATGGCCCTTTGTAATAATGACTTGTGAGTTGACTTCAACACGGAGACAGCCTTGATATGGCCCTTTGTAATAATGACTTGTGAGTTGACTTCAACACGGAGACAGCCCTGATATGGCCCTTTGTAATAATGACTGACTTGTGGTTGACTTCAACGCGGAGACAGCCCTGATATGGCCCTTTGCACTTGGCTGGGCCATAAGCAACAGTGCTTCCCCTTCCCTAAAAAAAAATCCCATACAAACCATCAAACAATGACAACAACAACAAAGCAGCCTTGATGTAGTCTTTGTGGGTGGTTGGTCTATAAAAAACATGACCTTAATCACCCAAAACAAGTCATTCCAAGTCTGACCATCTGGAGGCAATGAGTGATTAGGCCATTTCAATGGAGGCAATGTGGGAGTAGGCCATTTTCAATGAAGGCAATGTGTAATTAGGCCATTTTCAAGGGAGGCAATGTGCGATTAGACCATTTTCAATGGAGGCAATGTGTAATTAGGCCATTTTCAATGGAGGCAATGTGTAATTAGGCCATTTTCAATGAAGGCAATGTGTGGTTAGGCCCATTTTCAATGGAGGCAATGTGGGATCAGGCCATTTTCAATGGAGGCAATGTGTGTTTAGACCATTTTCAATGGAGAGCAATGTGCAAGGCCATTTTCAAGGGAGGCAATGTGCAATTTGGCCATTTTCAAGGGAGGCAATGTGCGATTAAGCCATTTTCAATGGAGGCAATGTGCGATGAGGCCATTTTCAATGGAGGCAATGTGTGTAATTAGGCCATTTTCAATGAAGACAATGTATGGTTAGGCCATTTTTAATGAAGGCAATGTGTGGTTAGGCCATTTTCAATGGAGATAATGTGTAATTTGGCCATTTTCAATGGAGGCAATGTGTGATTAGGCCATTTTTCAATGGAGAGCAATGTGCGATTAGGCCATTTTCAATGAAGGCAATGTGTGATTAGGCCATTTCCAATGAAGGCAATGTGTGATTCGGCCATTTTCAATGAAGGCAATGTGTGATTAGGCCATTTTCAATGGAGGCAATGTGTGATTACGCCATTTTCAACGGAGGCAATGTGTAATAAGGCCATTTTCAATGGAGGCAATATGTAATTAGGTCATTTTCAATGGAGGCAATGTGTAATTAGGCCTTTTCAATGGAGCCAATGTGTAATTAAGCCATTTTCAAAGAAGGCAATGTGTGATTAGGCCATTTTCAATGGAGGTAATGTGCAATTTGGCCATTTTTAATGGAGACAATGTGTGGTTAGGCCCTTTTCAATGGAGGCAATATGTAATAAGGCCATTTTCAATGGAGGCAATGTGTGGTTAGGCCATTTTCAATGGAGGCAATGTGTAATAAGGCCATTTTCAAAGGAGGCAATGTGTGATTAGGCCATTTTCAATGAAGGCAATGTGTTATAAGGCCATTTTCAATGGAGGCAATGTGTTATAAGGCCATTTTCAATGAAGGCAATGTGTTATAAGGCCATTTTCAAGGGAGGTAATGTGTGGTTAGACCATTTTCAATGAAGGCAATGTGTGTTTAGGCCCTTTTCAATGAGGGCAATGTAATTAGGCCATTTTCAATGAAGGTAATGTGTGGTTAGACCATTTTTCAATGAAGGCAATGTGTGATTAGGCCCTTTTCAATGGAGGCAATGTGTAATTATGCCATTTTCAATTAAGGTAATGTGTGGTTAGCACTGCCGATTCCCATCTTACCTACAAAGCAGTCAGACTCGGCTGTACTTGCCACGCCCTCTGTGGTGAAGTCCATGTCACATTTGGTACAGTTGTCATTGCCTGTAGTGTTCTTGAAATATCCCACGGAACATGGCAGGCATGGTAAACTACCATTCAGGGAGTAGAAGCCCAGGTCACAGTATGCTGTAAGGAAAGCACAATAGTAGAAAAGAAAAACATTTAAAAATTCAACACTGAACAAATAGACATGAGTCAAAATTTTTTTCACAATGTTTTACGTATAAGTCAATCCTAAAGAAGTAAAGTTCACAAACAGTCACTACATTAGATACCACCAAGATCATTCTTAGGTAAAGTACACTTCCCAAGTGGCGTTGATTGCACCTGTTAGGAGCAAATTGGCCTGTTATTGATAAACAAACACAATTGCATACCAGCCTGGATTCTTCTTTTCCTCTAAAAAAAAAACAAGCTGTTTTTAAATAACAGAAAAAAAATATCTATAACGCAACCACAGTGTTTTCAAATAATGGCAAAAAATTGTTCCTGGTATGCAAATCACCCAGTCTTAATCTGTTTTGTTGAGACTGAAGCACTGATCGCAGCATAACACAAAAAAAGGTAGATTATCTGGCTAGCCCAGGAGTACGGCCTCAGACGCTGGTACCAAGGTCCTGGGTTCAATTCCCAGTCTGGCGCTAATTCATGTAGATTCTGCTCCTTTCCTAGTTCTGCAGATTCTGCTCCTTTCCTAGTTCTGCCGAGAGACTTTCAACCTAAGCCCTATGCCTGAATGCATAAATGAAAAATCTTGCATCCATGTTAAATCAGAGAAGAGTAGACCATCGTACGCCTGTGGGTTGGATGATACAATGATAACATACACACACACAGATGTCATGTTCAGATATCATCTCGAAAGTGGGTATTTTTAGGTGGGATTACTAACTGTCACATTCACAAAAATATCATGAACAGTGAATCTCAAAGTTCCAACCAAGGAAGGAGACTAAATTTAGGAACTCATTCATCAGCATGCGGTCATTGCAGGTCAGCTTCTGTACTGACCTGGTCAAAGTTCTTTCACCTTGACATTGTCGAAGGTCCATTCCAAAACCTCATCTTAACAGACATCAGCACAAATACAAACTTTCTACTGTTGTTTTTTTTTTCTTCTTTAACGTTTTAAACAAAACAGGTTTTTCTGTGATTTGATTTTGGACTCACCTTGATCACATTGACTTTGCATGGTAGAGGCTTCTTCTGACGTAGTCATGTTGGTTGGACAAGGAGTGCAACTATCATTATTGCCTCGAATGTCTTTGTACTTTCCAACTTCACAAGGAAGACAGTTGCCATTGTTATCAGCCTTAAATCCTCTGTCACAGAATGCTGGAACACAGATGCTAAAAGGTCAGAGTGTGATTGAACATCAACTGTCATCATCATTCAGTGATACAACTTAACGTTAGGGTTACCAGATTATTTTCCCTGAAGATTACATATGAACATGGTAACTGTAAGTTTATGGTGCATAGGCGTACATTTGTTGATCGTTGAAATGATAACAAAGACTACGAACAGAAAATGAAATATTTGTGTGGTTACATGGGATGTGATCTGGCCACCTATCAATTGCTCTAGAGGCAGCTGTAAAAATTCAATCCATAGTAGTTAAGTCATGGTAACACTCTTTCTACTCAGAACACATATATCTATGATAGTTTTCTGAGTTATTTCAACAGTATCATGACAAAAGTAGTCCCTGTTGCTGATGGCATCAATGTTGTTGCCCCTAATGTCTGCACGAAGAGGAACCGGAAATCAGATTAGATTATTCATAGGTCACAGGTTCAACCAATTGATGCCTGGCTGACGCCCTCCTGATAGCCGCAAGTATATAGATTCATAGTTACATTCATGAAAAGAAAAATCCATTTAATTGGATACACTTCACTGCCATTCACTGATGCAGACTAGCACGACAAAATGGCAGGCTGATCTCCCATTCAAGAACAAAAGAACGAGGTACAAGAAATGCTGTCCACGGTGCCACTGTTCTGCAGGTAGCAGACATTCAGCATGTGAAACTACACACTTGTAGATATGCACACAATCTCCCTGCAGGTAACGTTTTGGGAACGAAGCGAAGGCTATAGAAGCTGCTAGGGCAATTGTTAAGAGTCCAGCTGGACATTACTTTGATTCTCGAGATACTTGTTGAATTTATTTTCTTATTATTCCAATGGTTAAAAATGTTTTCTGGTTGTTTTTTTTTTGTTGTTTTTTTTTTTTTGATTTTGTTTTCGTTTTTTTTTGTTTTGTTTTTGTTTTTAATGTTCAGATATGAATCCAGGCTAAAGTAGTTACCGTTATGCCAGTAGATTAGAATGGGGTTAAAGTGATGGTCACTTATTGGTATCTCATTAACTAAATAGACTATGCATGCCGAGATTAGCATACTACATTAATAGACTATGCATGCAGAGATTAGCATACTACATTAATAGACTATGCATGCAGAGATTAGCATACTACACTACCTCCACACTCCATACGCTTTTAATGACATTTTTAAAAAACAACACACATTTATGCCCCCCCCCCCCCCACCCACACACACCCCACCCACCCACACATCCCCCTTTTACATTTTTTGTTTGTTTTTTTTTTTGCCTGTTCGTTTGTCTCTTATTTTTGTCTAAGATCACTGTAAAGTGGATAGACATTAAATTAAAGAACGAACGAACACAATCTCTCCCTGCAGGTAACAGACATCCCGCTTATAAAACTACACACGTTTTAGATCTATACAAAATGTCAACATCCTGTGTATAAAACTACACACGTTTTAGATCTATACAAAATGTCAACATCCTGTGTATAAAACTACACACGTTTGTAGATCTGTACACAATGTCTGTCTCCCTGCAGGTAACAGACATCCCATGTATAAAACCACATATGTTTTAGATCTATTCATAATGTCAACATCCCGTGCATAAAACTACACATGTTTGTAGGTCTGTACATAATGTCTGTCTCCCTGCAGGTAACAGACATGTTGTGTATAAAACTACACACATTTCTGCATATGCACACATATCTATCTCCCTGCAGGTAACAAACATGTTGTGTATAAAACTACACACATTTTTTACGTATGCACGCATATCTATCTCCCTGCAGGTAACAAACATGTTGCACATAAAACTACATACATTTCTACATATGCACGCATATCTACCCCTCTGCAGGTAACAAACATGTTGCATATAAAACTACACACACACGTTTCTACATATGCACGCATATCTATCTCCCTGCAGGTAACAAACATGTTGTGTATAAAAAACTACACACATTTCTGCATATGCACACATATTTAGCTCCCTGCAGTTAACAGACATCCCACATATAAAACTACACATTTTTGTAGATATGTACACATGTCTATCTCTTTAACAGCTGGAACATCTTCCAGCCTTCGACTGTGTGCAAGGCCAAAGGTAAGGTTTGAGAACTGACTTCATGTGTCTTGTAGAACCAGTACCTAACCCAGATTTTCAAATGTTACACTCACAGGTCTCATAACCTCTGCTTTCCATCAAGAAATGAAGGAAGAGGTGAAAGGCAGCACTACAGGCAGCAAAGAAGTTGAAAACTGAACATTTTGGTGATCTGTCATGATTATTGCAATATCTAAACTGTTGATGAACATCTGGAAAATCCGATGGACAGATCCCTAAATGCTCAATGTATTCTATGGTCTATACAATTCCATGACCTGGGATCCACATCACAATGTACTTTCTTGTAATATATCAGTAATATTTACTGCTAATTCTTGTTCATGTACAGTCCCCATCCCTGTCATCTCCCAAATCTGTGAATGGGCTTTGTGAAGATTATTACTTTAATTATCATTCTTTCATTCGTTTATTTTCTCTCTCTCTTTCTCTCCCTCTCTCACATACATTCTCTCTGATACACACTACAAATAAAGTCAAAGAGTCTATCAAATTGAAGATGGCAACATTCAAGATCGCCTTGTTAATGACAAATAGTAAACCAAGGAAAACATTTTTCAGCTTTGAATTTAGTTCTAACATAATAGAATCACCTCTTGTAATGTCAATTTGTAATGTTCCAGTTTAAAATCTCCACTGTATGTGTTCTCCATAATATAATTGCTAAATCTTTCTTTAATCTCAAGGTGGTGAATTGGTGAGAGTTAAAAATTAGTTTTGCTACCAACCATACCCCAAAACATAACACATATGTTCACAGTTGCCATTTCTAAACATTCTCATCCCGTAATCATATCAGAACTCTTTGATTCAAAATATTTACGACAATTTGGACTTTCCAATATTAATTCTTTTGTCACCATCTATTTTACATGCCTTAATTTGCATTAAAAATGCACAATGATTTAATAATCATTTACTGCAAAATAAGCTGGCAATTCAAGTTCTTCTTGAAGAAAAAGGATACAGATGAGGAATGAAAGGTTGGGGAGGGGAAAAAGGGGGGCGTGTATTATCAACCAACCCGCACACATTTAGCATTCTTGCTTATCTATTCCTTTTGACTTTTTAACATGATGACAGCCTGATATGGCCCTTTGTATTCGGCTGGGCCATAAGCAACGTTATCTTACCTTACTTGTTACCACTCCCACATCAAGAGACCTATCTATGAAAAAGAAGTCTGAAATGTCGTCTTGTTTTGACAATGCTGTTTTAAATTTACAACATGCATATAGCATACTGAATTGAGAAGCACATGGAATAGACGAATGTGTAATCCATAAAATACCCAATTCTCTTTGTACATGCAGTGCTGTTTTTACTCTCTCATAAAATGCTGGCTATATATCTCTGGCTTTAGAAAATTGTACTTCACTCATAATCACTTTCCATAATACATTACATGTGTCAAAATGGATGTAGTGCTCAATGGCGCACTTTGGATACAACTTACGTACGCTGCAAACTGTCCTGGTGCTGTCAGACGTGAAATTTCCTGTGCACTGTGCACATTCACCATAGCCCGCACTCTCCTTGACAAAATCTTCTTCACAGTCTATACATGTATCATTTGTTTGTGGGTCCTGTGTTTCGCCTGCGGGACAGTAGACTGAAACACACAAATCAGCTTGTCTATCAAAGCCTCAGCTTACAGAACAGTTAAATGAAACATGCCATTAACCTGCTCAGCATAGGGCTGACCGTTGAAACATGCATGATAGACTGTATCCATGAAAAGTGAAAAGTCAGTCTTGAAATTTTGAAATATGTTAAATATGTTAAGTTGTCAAAAACATACAGAATATGTCCCTGAAGGTCGGCAACATGTTTTGCTGCATATGAAAAAAGAATATATGAAACACTCATAATTTCAAGCCAGTCATATGAAATCAGAAATAATCACAGTCATACAAGACAAAGCATAAAATCTACAAGACATAAAATGAGCGAGCCGGATAGACATAGAAATGGCATACTGCAAACTTGTAGTCGTTACATGTAACTGAAAAACATTGTCCCCACTATCACAATCAAGTGTTTACTTTAAAGCATGCTAGCACACACACATACACACACACACATGCGCACACACATGAACACACACATGCACAAACATACACACTGGCCTCTATGCATGCACACACACACACACGTCAAAATCTGGAAAAAATAATCAAATATTGATATTGATAGACAAAGAAATGGTATACTGCAAATTTGTAGTTGTCACATATGGTTGAAAAACACGGTCCCCATTATCACAATCAAGTGTCTATTTAAATGCAAACTCTCGCTCTCTCTCTCTCTCTCTCTCACACACACACACACACACACACAATCCATGAACACACACACACACACAAACCATCTTTATTCTCTTTTAACTCTGTTTCTTACTCAAGTCCTCTCACGTCAGCACTCATTTCAGTATGTGAAAGCATATCCGAAATAACAACTGTACCACCAAAGAAACAGAAAGCATACACACTCACAGGGGAGTAGTTGAAGAGTGTGCGTGTGCGTGTGTGTGTGTGTGTGTGTGTATAAGTATGTGTGTGTGTGTGTGTGTGTGTGTGTGTGTGTCGGAGAGGGAGGTAGTTGAAGGGAGGTGTTTGAGGAAGTTGGGAGGAGACGACAGAAAGAGAAGAGAGGAAAAGGATGATATTGATGACATTATCAGCAGATCTGGTGACTTGATCTGGATGTGGCATCCCAACAGCAAGAAAGCTGGCCTAGTGTTCTCTGTATCTGAAGCCTGAGCCCCACGCTCCCTGTGACTGGTAGCTGACAGGCAGAGCTAAAGTGATCTCATCTCATGGGTCAACCTGTATGCAGACCTGCTAGTCCCTGGGGACCTTTCGTGTGTGTACATATGCAGATGATCGGATAAGCATATCAAAGACTCTCTCATCCATATCAGCATCCAGGGATTATAGACATACAAAAAATATCTAGCAAGCAGCTGTATCTTTGGCGAGAAGATGGGCACCATGAAGCCTGCTTGACAGAAACGTCATGCTGGACAGTCAGTAACGACCACTCTGCCTGTCAGAGCACCCTTACACCCCCTGATAATGGGATGATCTGATGTGACATGATACTGAAACCTACGAGAATATAATGTTCCCCACTGAAACATTGGGAAGGACTCTCGGCATGTTAATTTCAGGCCATAGGAATGCCTAACTGTAAATTTACACATGTCACAGGAGCTGAGGGTCACTGAACTGGATAATGCTAGGCTATTGGACTACTGACATTCCAAATGGTTTGCCACATGAGGGAAAAGTACAATTTGTTATCCAAAAAAACTGACTGATATTTGTCACATCTCAAGGCAACATGAGCTGGGTGGGAATAAGAGGGTGTGACAAACTGATTGAGCAGGTTCTCTCTGACAGTTGTCACATCTCAAGGCAACATGGACTAGGTGGGAATAAGAGGGTGTGACAAACTGATTGAGCAGGTTCTCTCTGACAGTTGTCACATCTCAAGGCAACATGGACTGGGTGGAATAAGAGGGTGTGACAAGGGTTGAGTGAGAGAAAAACACCTGGAGACTGGAATCTTGCTGTGTGGGATGGGATATTTAATTAGATTCATTTAAAGAAAAAATGTTTGGGTGATAAAGTTTGTTTTTTTAAAATTTTTTTAATGTCTTTTTTTTTGGGGTGGTGGTGATAAAGTTGTGTCAATATCAGCAGTTTTGAGAGACAATGGTCTCTGTTGGATTACACACTCCCTTGCATTCCCTTATGAATGTATACATACAGCTCTGGCAATGTATTGATCTTGAACACAAAGAAGGGAACGCATGCCTTCAAACGCACATACAGGTTCTGCAGAACTGTGATATATTTTGCTTTCAACCTACTTGTACAATCGTTCACATCATCGTGGCCTCCTCCAGTGGTGTTGGTGTTTGAAGGGCACTCCTCACAGGAAGTCTGCCGAGGAACGTCTTGATAGTAACCCACAGCACAAGCTGTGCAGTTATCGTCGTCATCAATAAACTCGCCCGCAGGGCAGTCCCCTGAAACATTCAACAAAATGGTGCAAAATCACTGTAATCAACATGAACCCTAACTCTATCAAATTACCATGAACAAGCTAACAATCAATCCAATGTAAAACTTAACCGAGTCAATATCATTGCAATCAGAAGAACAGTTAATCCTAAGCATTGAATACATCAGCAAGAAACCATTACCTCTGAAAGAATAATTAATCCAACCTAACATTAAACATAACAGTGTGAAAAATTACTGCAATCGAAAGAAGAATTAATCCAATATAATATTATTTGTTTTCTTAGTCAGCTGCCAAATCCACCCCAACCCTGTGGCCTGGAATGCCTTAAAGAAAACACACAAAGACCACATGGAAATATAACTTCCCAACCATTCCAATGCAGTGATATTACATATTTAACACACTCTGAAGAAAGTTGTACATGGGAGATAGGCATGAAAAAATGGTCCTGACTGACAACATTGGACATGTTGAAAGACTTAGTCTGCACTTGCTATTTTGAGTTATCTCGTCACATGACTGGTACGGAGGCCATCTTGTCATAATCTATCTATCTCTCAAGTTGTCTGGAATGAATTAAACAAAACAGTGAGAAATCAAAGTCATCATGACAACAGTGAGTCCAATACAAGCCATTTAACCCATGTGAAATCCTTGCCATTAAAGTAAAAATCCATCCAATATCACATTAGATTTTAGCAGCGCGAAATAACTGTCACCATCGCTGCCACAAGAAAAGGCAAAAATTAATCCAATGTAATATTAAACTTTGCTTTGCTACACATAACTGTCATCAGAACAACGAATTCAATTCACCAGTTACACTAGTGTGAAATCATGCCATCAGAAAAAAGCAAACGTAACAATGAACACACCAGTGTAAAAATCATTGCCATCAGAATAACAATTCAGTCAATATAACAACAGTCTGTATGAAATCACAAATACCAGAAGAAAATTCCACACCATGTAACAATGAACATAACAGCATGATGTCACTGCCACTGAAAAAAAAAAAGTACCACAAAACATATCTATGTAACATGACTCCTTTACATCCCCTGTCTTCTCTGATAAGAAAAATCGATCATTTAAGAGGCCATTTTTTAGTAGAAAACCCTAAAAGCATGTCTCCATGGTGATTTTTTAAGAGGAAAGAGGCTGTTTTAGCAGGCAGTGAGTTTGTCCCTGAATGTCCAGAAAAACAAGATCAAGAAGAGTCATGAAATGGCAATGTGAATGCTGTCTATTGATGAGAAGATCCACAGTCTCCTGGGACTGACAGGCTCTTGGAGAAAGGACAGACCGATGTCTTCTGTGTTCAGTCCAACAAGAAAGCCCATCTTTTCATATTGCCATATATGATCTATGACCAGCATGCGCTGTTTTGACATGCAAAAGAACAGTGACCAGAGAGAGAGAGAGAGAGAGAGAGAGAGAGAGAGAGAGAGAGAGAGAGAGAGAGAGAGAGAGAGAGAGCATAGTGTGTTATATGCGTACATGGTTATGTATATATCTGAGAGAGAGAGAGAGAGAGAGAGAGAGAGAGAGAGAGAGCATAGTGTGTTAGATATGTGCATGTTCATGTATATATCTGTGTGTGTGAGAGAGAGAGAGAGAGAGAGAGAGAGAGAGAGAGAGAGAGGGACAGAGAGAGAGAGAGATGGAGAGAGAGAGAGAGAGCAATGAACAATCTATTTCTTCAGGCCCCCAGCCCCTAGAAATGAGGTCAAGTTAACATGTAACTAAAAAGCACATACATTACAACCAATCAGCTTTCTACCATGAGACTGTCAACAAAGGTTTTGCCTTAACTTCATGGCATTACATAGAAATACACCAAGCTTCCTAATGTTGAAAACAGACCCATTTCTCAACAAGACTGTATATGGATTGACACCAAAATTAAGATATGTTTTCCTTTATGTCATTATACAGAACACATTTATCACATTTATACAACACATGGTCTTCCTCTTCTAAGACCTTACACATTTTTGTACATAAAATTAGCATTGTTGTTGAAAGTTTTTTTGAAAATCGATCCATTGATTGGTAACACACCAAGCCTCAGCTTTATCAGGCAATTCCTAAAGCAACTGATGTTGATGTAATCAAAGTATTTTTCACATTTGAAATTAGTTTTAAACAATCTGTAAATTTGATATATATCTTTATTCATAACAGAATCTCTCCATTCCTGCCTGTATATGTCTTTCATTCTCTGCTTGAATAGTGAAACAAATGTAATTTCACAGCCCACTCCATGTTCAAGCCAGACATATCTAAACCCATGGCTAAATAATATATTCTTTATAAAAGTTGCCCAGCATTTTTTAGCGTTTTTCTCCAGATTTACAAGAGAGAGAGAGAGAGAGAGAGAGAGAGAGAGAGAGAGAGAGAGAGAGAGAGATAGTGTGTTAAATGTGTTCATGTTCATGTATGTATCTGTGTGTCAGTGAGTGCTCTCTTTTTCTCTCCCTCACTGTCCTCTCTCCACAATCTCTTAAGCCTCTTCCTGTCCACACACACACTCCCTCTTTTTTCCACTCTCTCCATTCCCTATTCCTCTCTAATCCCCCACCTCTCTCTTCCTTGCTCTTTTCTTTCATCTCTCTTCCTCTCTGTGCCTACTCCCCCTCCCCTTTTCTCTCTTCCTCTAAATGTCCCCTCTTTCATCCTCTGTCATCCCACCACCTCCCTCCCCCCCCCCCCCTCTCTCTCTCACATGTCCTATATTCATCAGCAACAGGTATTCATGTGTCTTACTTCTTCATTCTGCACACTTCACCAAACAGACTGCAACAGCGGATTTTCACCATGCTAAAGTTTGTGTCCATGGCAACAGTCAGGTAGTCTACACAACTGTCCTTACTCACAGCATGCTGTGTAGGCATATGGAATGCCCCAGGTATTGGTTCTGACACTGACAAAACCTGTGTTGTCTGTAGCAGCAACAAATCAAAAATGCCTGTTTTGAATACAGCAGTGCACTGTCATGCCTGTGGGTGCCTTGTTTCTCTCTCATTCTTCATCATGCTGTGCACGCAACACTCACTCCAGCTGAGTTTGATATGGAAAGAAACTTCAATATACTGAATTCTATGTGCATGTTAGCACCACAGAATATATTGTTCAGACAGATGTTGTGCTTTACGTCCTCACCCCATGCTGCTATGTGAGCAGCCCATGCTAAAGCAATGCGTTCTCGCTTTCCCTATGCACGCTGTCCACGCCATGCCATTAAGCACGATGAAAAAAGGGAAGGATGCTGCTGTTGCTGTTGTGGGCATTAGATCTGTGCACTCACTGGCTGACTTTCACACATGCTGTCAGTTAGGCATGATGAAGAATAGGGCGCAGTCATTGGCTGACTTTCACACATGCTGTCAGTTAGGCATGATGAAGAATACAGTGCAGTCATTGGCTGGCTTTCACAGATGCTGTCAGTTAAGCATGATGAAGAATACAACACAGTCATCGGCTGGCCTTCACGGATGCTGTCAGTTAAGCATGATGAAGAACAGGGAAAAGGGAAAAAAGGCAGCCATCCCTGGTGCACATGTTAGCACTGTGCACTTGCTGGTACAAGATCGTCACAAACTTTTTTCAGCTACGTCATCACCAGCTGACAGCTGGCTGCAGACAGGTGTGAAACTACAATTTTGAAACTGTGAATGAGGTAAAACAGCTTAAATGTAAGTTTGGGATGCTTTGATGCAAACAAGCACTGCAGTGAACAGGGCATCTGATGTGAACTGCTAAACTGGGGAGGAAAAATAAATAAACAACCCTCCCCCTACCTACTCCGAGAGAGAGAGAGAGAGAGAGAGAGAGAGAGAGAGAGAGAAAATGGGGAGTTTGTATTATACTCCCTGTTTGGCTAAGTATACTTACCATGTCAGACCATAGCATTAAACGGCTGTCAGTCAGCTCTGTCAGGCCGAAGTTTTGTGGCAAATGCAGTCATAAGATAGTCACGTGACGCCCACCCTACTTCTGCCTACGGAAGATGCCGAAGATTGTGTACTGTCCCGTCATGCAACGAGGCCTGCGCGCAAGGCAACCCCAGGGAACCTTGGCGCTAGCGGGGAAGGTAGGGCGGGGGCATTAGAGTCTGACATGGTAAGTATACTTAGCCAAACAGGGAGTATAATACAAACTCCCCATTTTGGCGTCGTATACTATACCATGTCAGACCATAGCAGAATTTAAAGGAATAGGAGGAGGGCTGAGCGCCCTAATGGTTCCTGGGTTAACTGTTATGGCTGCATTGGCCGCCACAAATGAAACCCCTTTAGAACCATCAGCCCTGGTCATGCGGATGTCCCTTAGATAAAAAGTTTATGAAAGGGTTCTCCGAACGCCAGTAGGCTGCCTCCAGGAGATGGCGCACGGGGGACAGAGTGCTGGAACGCTGTGGACGTGGCCAGCGCTCTGACCTCGTGGGCTCGAGGGGAAAGGGCTGGGGAGGTCTTTGTGGGCCTGGGCATAGGCAGATTTGATAGTATTGGATAGCCACCTAGAAATCGTGCCCGCCGAGATGTCTTTCTTGCTGTTGGGGTAGATGGAAATAAGGAGGCTTCTCTGAGAGGAACGCCTGGGGCGGGAACGCTCCCAGTAGTATCTGAGGCACCTAGAGGGACACAGGTCCATGTCCCCGCCGCCTTCGCTGCCTAAGATATCCGCTAGGGAGCGGATAACCAGGGAAGGAGAGGACGTGCCTGGTTCCTGGTTCTTCGCTAAGAAGAACCGGCAGGAACTTAAGCGAGACCGAGCCGTCTCTGTGAAAGGCGATGTCCCGAGGGTCACCACTGAGGGCATGAATCCCACTTCTTCTCCTGGCTGAGGCCAGGGAGAGAAGGAAGGTGGTCTTGAAGGAGAGAATGTCAAAGGGAATAGCGCGGAGGGGCTCGAAAGGGGGTTTTCTGAGGGAGTCAAGAACCAGAAAGAGGTCCCACATGGGAGCGCGCCTAGGGGACTGAGCTTCCCGTAGGGCCACCCCCCGAGATAGTTGTCTGAGAAGTCATTGTCGAATGATGGGCCGCCCAACTGATGGATGGTGGTGCATACGGCCGATCTGTAGCCCCGAATGGACTAGCAGAGGGCTTTCGAGAGGACGAAAGATGGGATAGGAAATTGCCTATCTGGACGTTGGAGGGGAGGAGGTAGGGGACCGAGTTAGCCGTGCACCATGTGACCCATCTCTCCCATCGGTAATTGTAGAGGGACTCGGTGCTGGTCCTACGCGAGGCCAAGGCCAAGTCCCGTAATCACTGCGATGCCCCGCGCTTCTGTCAGGGTACCTAGGACAGACCGGGATCTGTCCGCGGGGGAGGCGGGGACCGGTGGTCGCAATTTGGTTGGCATATCAGCCAAATGTGTAGGCGAAGCATCTGGGGGGTGGAGTGAGAGGGAGGCCCGAGCGAGGTTGTCTGAGCAAAGTCCCACCGAGGGGCTAGCTGGAGAGGGGGAACGTGAGTTAGGGACCTGAGGTCTGGGAACCACAACTGGGCCGGCCACCACGGGGTTATAAGGATGAGTTTGGGTCTCTCCAGCCTGGCCTTCCTGATCACTTTGTGAAGTATTGGGAAGGGGGAAAGGTGAACGCGATGAGTCCCGTCCAGGGGAGGGCGAGCGCATCGACTGCGTACGCTCGGAGATCCAGGACGGGAGAGACATACATGGGAAGGCGATGGTTGAAGCGGGTCGCCAAGAGGTCGACCATGGGCTTGAACCAGTGCTCCCATACTGTGGTTAGCGTCAGCTTGTTCAGGGTCCACTCTGTGTGCAGAAGGATCCCTGAGCGGCTGAGAGAGTCTGCCAGGATGTTGCGTGTCCCTGCTGTATGTCTCGCACGGAGGGTGGTTCCCCGTGCGTGGCACCAGCGAAGGAGGGCCTCTGTCCGTAGGAGAGGCCGATGGAGTGAGCCCCCCCCCCCCCCCCCCTGTTGATGATAATGGGCTACCAACGTGTTGTCCGTGAGGAGGAGAACCAGTTGGGCGAGATTAGGTGTTGGAAGTGGAGGAAGGCCAGCCTGACCGCTTCCAATTCTAATATCTTGATGTGGAGGCGTGCCATCTGTGCGTCCCACACCCCCGAGGCATGACTGTCCCCCAAGTGGGCCCCCCAGCCCGAGTTGGAGGCGTCCGTGTACAGTTTGAGGGGACTGAGTTGGGAGAGAGATTGGAACGCCGGTGGTCAAAGTGGACGGATTGAGCCATTCGTCCGTGGCGCCAGAGAAGCAGTGGCCGTGGGGAATGGTCAGGGCCCAGCGGTCCGAGGTCTAGGACCGCCGACGACGGAAACTCCCTCTGCAGCTGGGTTTGGGGGACCCGACCTAGCGGATGAGGGCTGAAAGGGACTTCATCCCTAAGAGGCGAAAGAAGAGGTCCACTATCCCAGCGGACCTCTCTGGGGTCGGGGCGACCTTCATGGCAATCGTGTCGAAACTCATGCCCAGGAAAAAGAGAACCTCTGACTGGGGATGAGTTCGCATCTGAGGGGTTGGTTACAAAACCCAGGGTGGAACAGAGCCTGAGGAGGCGCGTGGTGTGGGCTCAGCACTGAGCCCGGGAGGAGGCCAGGACAAGCCAGTCGTCGAGGTACACCAGGAGGCGCATGTCCTCCTGTCTGGCTAGGGCGGCCATCTCCTTGACAACCTTCGTGAAGAGGAAGGGTGCCAGGAGAGACCAAAGGGGAGAGCTTTGAACCGGAACACCCAACCCTGCCAGACGAACCGGAGGTAACGTCTGTGAGCCGCCGGGTAAAGGAGGATCTGGAAGTACGCATCCTTCAGATCTATGGAGGTGGCCCAATCTAGGTGGTGGATGGAGTCCCTGATCTGGGAGGGCGGGGAGAGAGGTCGAGGATGGGCCTCCATCTCCCCGAGGGTTTGGGGATCACGAACAGGTGGGAGTAAAACCCGGGGTTGGGCCTGGTGGGCGGGTTGTTCCTGTTCCGTGCCCACCGCGGGTGTGTCCCCTAGTCACTGGAGAGGGCGTGCCTGTTGGCCGAACCGAAAATGGAGTTGCTGGCGAGGTTTCGATTTCGACCTCTGCGAATCTAGAGGGCGCTTAGCCGGCCCGGCGTTGGGAGATGGGGCTTGTCGGGGATACGGTGTGGGCCCGATGGACCTGGGGTAAGACCAATAGGGGGGCCTGGAAGGGCGTGGGCTGAGGCCGGGGGGCAAAGGACGCCGCCTGCATGCGTTCCTCGACCGAAAGGGACATATCCGAGGTGGAGTACTCGCCAAAGTGCGAGCTGGCCCGGGACACACCGAAGGGAAGCCTTGAGTGCCGGGGAGTGAAGAGCGTGAAAGCACCGCGTTTCTGGCCACTAGCAGGCAATAGAAGTGGCTTGTTGCTGCGCTGTCCGCCGCAGCCGACAAGTGATGCGATATCCTGTTGACTAGGTGTCGCATAAAGGGATCGCTGAATAAGCGAGATTCGTCCTCATGGTGTGGTTCGGAGGTATTGTCCGAAGGCACTGGGACGGCGCTGTCATCCCCAGGCCAGAGTACCTCCGCCCTCTGCAAGAGCATGGTAAGTAGGCATGCCCTGCAATGATGTGTAAGATGCCCATCCGGGCTACTCGGTCCCAGTCCTTTAATGCTTTAAAGGAGATGGTGCCCGAAGTAGGGGGGCCCGGTTGGGCATCAGGCGACAATCAGACTGGGAGATGGCCCACTCCCTGGTCGCCGGATTGTCTGCAAAGAGGGAGGTCACTGGGTGCTTCCTGCGGGTCCCGAGGAGGGAGCCGAGCCGAAGGGGGTCGCATTGGGCGCCGGGGGAAAGGTCTTGACCCGGCGGGGGGGGGACGGCGTCTGCACCCCTGGCGCGGATTGCCGGACTCTCCCACAGCGAAGTGAGGGACTGAGGAGCGACGAGCCTGAGTTTGCGTTGGGCTGGGGGCGACCCGACGATGTCAGGGAAGGCCAAGATATCAGCAGAGGGGAGGGGCTTCCCTCGATTCCAAGTCCGGTCGAAACCGGTCAATGGTGCGGATATCGTAAAAGGGATGAGAAGAGGTCCTCATCGTCGTCGTCTCCGGTGTGGGGAGTCGAATTCCTGGGAAGGTAGGTCCTCCTCAGGGGCATCTGCGCGGGGTGCGTGAGGGTCCCGCCCTCGTTGGGTGGTGGTGGGGGGGGGGGGGGGGGGGGGGGGGGGGGGCAGGCCCCTCGTGGCTCTGTGCTCGTGCTCGGCAGACGGGCTAGGGTGGGAGAGCCCGGATTGCCGATCGGACAGCGCCCAAGGTGGGAGACCAAGGTCGACCCAGGTCTGTGAGATTGGGTGCCACAAGCGACCATATAGCTGTTCCGGTTGGGAGTGGGTGTAAAGTCACTGGTCTCTCTCTCGGGGGCATAGAGCCACTGGTCCCCAGGGAGATAAGCGGGCTGTGTGGCGGCCCAGGGTACTGTGCAGGGACTCCCCGGGGACCGGGGTACCTTGAGCAGCAGAGGGGGGGTAGTGTTCGACCATGGTATGTCGTCCCCCCCCCGGGAGTGCGCTGGGACCCAGGGGAATAGGGCCGGTTACCCGTGGTCCCGCTGGTAGATCCTCCCCCCGGAGGAACGGGACCGAGGACGTTGCCCAAAAGGGGGGCTGAGTAGGTCGGACCCCCAGCGTCCTGAACCCCTAGGGGAACCTGCGACGGGCGAGCGGGGTAGATCGGCCGTCCTTGTGTATGTTCACAACCGGTGGAGGCACTCGGTGTTCCCATACGCCCAGTCATGTTATGGTCTTGCCATGACGTATAAAACTGCGTCCGGAGATAACGGGACGCTCCTCGTGCAGGGGTGTTGGCTGCACCTGTGCACGGTGGGGAAGAGCGTCGTGAGACGCGCGAGTCCAGATGGGGGGGGGGGAGACGTGGACCCGCGCGTCTCATAAATGCGAGTGACGGGTGGAGGTTCCAGTCCAAAACCGTCACCCGTGCCTGTCCGCGCCTCGGCAAAGGTCCCCGGGGGCCGAGGGTCGCGTGACTGGGCATAGTAAACGGATGTCTGACTATGCGCCGGAAAGCTAGAAGGCAGGGTGGCTGGAGGAGAAGCGGAATCCGCTTGGATGCTTAGACTTGAGTGGATCCCTTAAGGGGGGCCTTGCCCTTTGATTTTCTGGGCAGGGTGAACGATAAGCATTTGGAAATAGCAGCCAATTGCCTAGTAGCTTTCGAACGCAACGGTCGTGCGTCCGGCGGTCGGGTAGAGGAGGGAAAGTCCCGCGTCCCCTTCGCGGGAAGGTCGTCTCCAACTACCGCGGCCCGTCCGTTCTCCCGCGGGAAGAACGGTCTGCTCGGAGTTTGGAACCAACTCGTTGGTCCTCCGGGAAAGCGAGCGAACTCTGAAACGTCAGAGCTGCTCGGCCCAACTGAGTCCTTCACCATTTTGGGCAATGGGCGCCGAGCAAAACCGGAGCACACGATCGTTAACACGACGGTTCGATCGAGGAGGGTATACAGGTCGATCGACCGTGCGCACACAATAGCATATAACACAATGGAAATATAAAAGTAAACAAGCTCGCACAGTGTCAGAAAACGCAGTAGCGATGAACGAAACCGTGCGTGAGCAACGGCACTGGCGTGAACCAAAAGTGCTGAGTAACGCCACGTGTAAACAGCAATGCCGAAGGGCGATGCGATCGCCACGCACACGAAGCCGATCGAAAAATGCGGCAAATGAATGGGAGGGGTGTAAACAAGTGTAGGAAGCAAAAATTCCGAACGACAAACCACGTGTAATAGCGTGGGCTAGAAAGCTGGGCGACAAGGAATGAAGACCGGCGCAAAACAAGATGGCGACGAAACCGACCCGCGATCGTCGCAGATGAGATAGGTGGAATCGTGGTACAAGTAACGGCAAGATAGAAATCGGAATTTAGGGGCGAAAAGGCCGTAAAGGCGAGTGAGAATGCAGGCCGATGGACAAAGGGAGGCAGAGAAAACGCGATGGACGTGGCGATGGAAAATGTTGATCAACCTCGAACCGGTTACGCAAATAGACAAGAACCGGGAGCACCACGATCGCGAGAAAAATTTCAGTAAATAAGGTTAGAATGCTAGCCCATCCGATAACCTCACACGTCACGATATAAGCGGAAGCCACAGATAAATGAGTACAGAGTGCAAACACAGCAATCTTTACATAAAGGCAAAGTATAGGTGAGACAGAGCACAAGACTTAGAGAGAGAGAGAGAGAGAGAAAGAGAGAGAGAGAGAGAAGGAGAGGGACAGAGAGAGAGAGAGAGAGAGAAAGAGAGTGAGAGAGAAGACAAAAAACAAGTCAAGACACAGTGTCCTTAGCTTCACTATCATGTTTTCTTTTTTGTATCTATGTTGTTTTTCCTATTCATCAAAACTGCAAAACAGAGGTAATGCAGAAAAGCTGAACTTTTATTTCCTGAGCAGAGCAAATCTGTCACTTACCCGGAGGTTATTTCCTGAAATAAACAATAATGAAAAGAAAACACCCTCTTCATACACTTCTTGGTCTGGAGACTGTCATCCACAAACATGTATGGTTCTTGATGGACAGTCCCAGACATATTACATGACTAAATGGAATGTGGCAATAAACAGACAGTCTGAGACATATTACATGACTCAGTGGAATTTGGCAATAGTCAAACGAAAACAAATGAAATTACTCAGAGTGCACAGGTCTGAGGAGTTAGCGCCAGTCATCTCATTTGCAGTCACATAACCAGGGGTACATTCAGCACACTGCTCAAAGCGTTGGCTGTTGTTGCCAGTGTTCCATGTACCCATGGGGCAAGGTTCGCATCTGGAATTCTGCTGATCGTATTGCTCTCCAGGACCACAGTAAACTGTCAACACACACACACACACACACACACACACACACACACACACACACACACACACACACACACACACACACACATGTGCATGCACACACACACACATACACACACAGATTTGATATGTAAGTCATATACACTTACTTCAACACACTTAAGACACAGTACATAAGCTACACACAGTTAAGATATTTGGTAACAGATACTGGATCAGAGCTGCATATGCTATAACAATCACACATCTGGACTAACACAATAATGCGCTCAGATATCGGTAGTCTCTACTACTGCCTTGCAGTTTAAACACCACCTCACACAGTTACCAGCCATAGTGGTGCAATGGTTAGCATCGCAGTTCACCAGCCAGAATATGTGGCTTCATTTTCGTTACACACATAGATATCATCATCTTCACCACCTAGGTCCTTGATAATTATAATCAAAAGAAAGAAAAAAAAAAATTGTATGCCTTTATGCTCTGCTCTAGTGGCGACCTCAGTTTCATGCTTCCTTCCAATGTCTCTCCTTGCCATAACTGTGTATCAAAGTCTTGATCTTGGCAAGTTCATGGAGACTGTCACTGGACGGGCCGGTGGATCCCTCCAGCACAGGACACTCATGCTCAGGGGCTCCATGAGGAAGCAGCTAACGCCATCAGTCAGGGGTTCGGTAAGACATATTTTGAATACTTTAGATCAGAACAGGCACCACTGAATGCCCACAAAGTGACTCAGCAGCAGTACAGTGTCTCCCTGGGTGGGTGACCTAATGATGACCTCACACTGAAAGCTGCATGAGGATTATTGATGCTGAGGGTGTAGCTGTGTATGCAGGATCCAGGATGAGCAGAATGGGTGTAAGACACTGGGAGAGCTTGGAAGATGAGATAAACACACACACACACACACACACACACACACACACAAACACAGTTAGGACAGGGACATGGTCAACACACATCAGTCAAACATTGTCACAGACATGGGCATTTCATATCCAGATTTGTTAAATCTTTTTCTTTAAAAATGGAATATGTCACTTACTGAGTCTATTCTGGCCATGTAACTAGTTTCCAGCAAAAATATCCAATACGCTTAGGTTGAAATCTAAAAAAATCTTATGCAAAAACTACCAGTACATTCAAGTTCAAATGCAACAAAAATCTCACAAATGTAACTTTGTGTGATTGTACTGTGCTTATGAACAAAATACTAGACATTGTATCTTATCACACAAATTTTGATATTTACATTAAAAAAAGGTAGAAGTAAGGTCTAATCCAAGAAGTAAAAGATACATCCGAAGGTACAGGCAGGACCCAGAGAAGTATTGTCCTCAACAGCTGAACAAACCAGCTGGGAGCAATCCTGCACCACCCTTGGAAGCCTGTGCTGTGTTCACATAGGGTACAGGCATGCACATGGCATTCCATTAACATGTAAAGGGACATAATTGCTGTTTCTTACCACAGCAAATTTTGATATTTACGTTTAAAAAAAAGGAGAGGCAAGGTCTCATCCATTTAGTGTTGCCCTCACATTTAATCATGTCACCATTTTATAGTTCAGCAATTCATTTCTTCTTCTGTTCTTCTGTGGTTTTTACCTTTTTCCTGCCTTATTTCCTTGTTTTGTTTTATAGATGTGCTTTCTTTGTTTTTTTTCTTTCTTTTGCATGATCAGAAGAACGAGTGTAATTCACATATGAATCATAATGACAAAGTGTGAAATTCAATTTATGCATGAAAATTCGAGAGACAGAGAGAGAGGCATGAAAATTCGAGAGAGAGAGAGAGAGAGAGAGAGAGAGAGAGAGAAGGAGAGGGACAGAGAGAGAGAGAGTGAGAGAGAAGACAAGACAAGTCAAGACAAAATCAAGACAAGTTTATTTAGGAGAATAAAAGATAAGCACTGATGTGCTTTTTCACATCCAGTCCTCGCCCTGAATAGGATCAATCATGCAACATAAGATGAGGCAACAAAGAAGCATGCAAAAAGTGGCTAGAACTAAAAAAAGATACAGATAAAGAAAAAGAGAGAGAGAGAGAGAGAGAGAGAGAGAGAGAGAGAGAGAGAGAGAGAGAGAGACAGAGTGAGCAAGAGCGAGAGACAGACAGACAGACAGGGACAGAGAGGAAGAGAGAATCTTATTGGATCCCACAAAAACAGAAAGACACTCATCTAGGATGCAGCCCTCCCCCTCCCCGCCTTCCTCAACACACACACACACGACTAACAAGAAGAAGAAGAAAAGCCCTCTCAAACTCATCTGGGTTAAGTAAAGAAGGAAATCATTCCAGATCAATCTTACATTCGCAGGCACTGTCTGAGGTCTGTTTGGGTTCCATAGTTCCTTTGCCACCAGGACATTGCTGGCAGGTGTCTGTAGTCTTTGGCATGTTGAGAGGCTGGAAGGTGTCTTCAGGACAATCCACACAGTCTGTGCCTGACACATTCTGGCCAGCTTCACAGACAGCTGAAACAAAAGACGTCACTGAATCCTTTACCTTCCATTTTAGGGCTCAGAAAATAAAAAGGAATTTTTTTCTGCTAACATAGGTTTATGGTATATTCACTTGTCCAAACAAATGTCTTATATATCCAATCTGGAGTGGATTTATGCAATATTATCAGGATCCTAAGAAGAAAGCAAAACAAAACAAAAATAAAGAAAAAAGAAATTGGAGGAGCAGGGAGCTTACCACACCTCCATAACCAATTAGGCTAACAGAGTGATCACCCTTAGTGAGCTAACTTCATGAATCATACTCCAGCAATTTTCAGTTTTCACACCTGTTCCAGGCTAAGCGGAAAGGTGGGTGAGCACCAAAGGTCTGACAGGTAGTATAATGTTAAACTATTTTTGATAGTAAAATTTCTGTTCTCATACTAACCTGTCCAAACAAATGCCAGACTATCGGAAAGGATGGTGGAAGGTATGCTCACCTAAAGAGAGAGGTAATGTTTCTGCACAGTTTCTCATTGCCTAGAACTTCAAGGCTGATAAGGGCTCTACTTAATGTCTCTTAAGCTTATTCTGGAGATGAATGGAATAGTCCCTGCTCTCCGTCAAGAAAATCATACAAAGTGACAAGGAATAAAAAATACCTGTAAGAGAAAATACAGTCAAAGAAGTAATAATTATTTCATACACAAAATCAGAAAAAGAGAAGACCCTCTCCCAAGACACACTGGATTGAGTAGGTAAGAACAGAACAACTCACAGCAAGCCTTAAAAACAAAACATACCAAAAAATAACCAAAGGGTAAACTGAAAATGTGCAATGGAAAATGAAATGAGGCAGGGAACAGTAAACAATAAACAGTAAACAAGTGGGGTAGTCTTTGCTCCCTTATGCAGCCAGTGAAGAGTTTTCATATTTTCTTAATTTCATGTTCCAAGTTTTTACATCTTCAACCTCCTGCCCCCCTCCCCCCTCCTCCCTCCTTAAGTTCAAAGTTTTGCCAAGTCATTACTATGAAGACAATTTAGTTGTTGGCCTGCGCTTGTTTTCCCCCACTATTAGATTGTTCGTCTTGTATTTGTCTGACTTATTCAAGTTTAAAAGGCTGTGCCAGTCTTGAATAAAAGTTACTCGGTGGTAGGTTTCCTTATGGGAGCAAAGATTACCCCACTTGTTTACTGTTTATTGAAAATGTGCAAACAAATCTGTATACAGAAACACAAATGGTAGGGGGTGATGGTGATAGATGATCAAATCGCCAAAAAATAGACATGGGGTGTGTTGCAGATTCAGCAGTTCATATGCCCCAAGGTAGTCAGATGCCTGCATATCTTCAGACATATCTCCAGTGTGGAACCTTCCAAAGGCTGGCAGTGATTTTCAGCCAGCAGCATGTACACTGTCCCTACCACCGTGCTCCCCCAGAGGGCACAACTGGTTGAGAGGGCCCAGACCTCATGTGCCCTTATATCCACTGTAGGGGGAAAGCGGTTTCTGGCTGAAGATGTACAGCTGATGGATGACCTGCCTGATTCAGGGGCTTATCATATGGGCTTTAACAATAGTGTTCTCCAGGCTCTGGGAGCTTGACTCTGTCAATTGAAGGTACATTTTCAGTGCTCTGATAGGATAGTTAACCTGTTTTATCATTGACTGCTCACATAGGTAAAATCCTGAGAGGGTCGAAGGCCCACACTGGCAAAATCCTGAGAGGGGACGCCATTCACCTGAAAGTCCAGAAGGAAAGGGCTTTCTTGAGAATGAACAGATCTTTGGACAGGATCTCCAGGTCCTAGTTCTGCTAGAGAAGGTCTTTGAGGGCAGACTGATAACATTGCACACAGTTCTTTGTCTCACTGCTGAGATGTCTGCCATTACCCTGGTGAAAGCCCAAGGGCTGGGACAGAGACCAAAAGGGAGAGTCTTGAAGGCAACGAGTCTTCCCTGGACTCCAATCTCAAGCAGAGGCACTTCTGTGATGACAAGTAAGTAGCAAATATGAGTCCAAGAGATTGTGGCTAACAGCCCGATCCCCTTAAAGAATGGAGGAAAGAACGGAAGAAAGAATGGATATGCACAGCCTTCAAATGGTCTACATGGTGAACTTTGGACAGGGTAGGAGGTGTAGGGATTGAGATATGGAATCACTTTGCTGAGGTCAATCACAGGCTTCCACTTGCCATTTTTCTGTGGAGCACGAAAGAGAATGGTGAAAAATCGCAGAATACAAGGGAGAGGAATCTCTGAAACTGCAGCTTTTCAAATGAGGAAACCCATCTCTTTGACAAGAACAGCAATCTTCATCAGGTCTAAAGGAACCTTGGCCCAAAATGGGATTGACGCAATGGGGGCTGGGTGCAAAAGGAAATCCTGAGGCCTTCCTTGATCATTGAAAGAACACACTCTACTGAAGTGACGGCCGCTCACTGAGGAAATTGTCTCCAGAAGACAAAGGTAGTCAAATCTTTTCGCCTTGGCCCCAGGATTGCCTCTTTCCAGGGGAGCAGACGCAGGTGGCCAGCAGAATACCATCCAACCCTGAGCCTTGCCAGGTGAAGGCAGGCAAGCATGTCTTTTAAGGCACTGAGGGGTGGAGAATGCAGAGTGGGCGGAAAAAGGGGGAGACACTGGCCTGTCTCTAGGCATCTTGGTACTGATTGTGAACCAGTGTAGCTGCAGGAGTGGATGTTTCTCTCCCCCCCAACTGGCAGACTGAGGGGGAGCTTGAGTCCCGAATATTTACACATCTATCAATTTCAGAACAGAACAACATGTTACCTTGCACCAATTTTTGCATGTTACAGAGTTCAAAAGGGAAAGGTATGGTAAGGTAATGTTGCTTATAGCCCAGCCGACCACAACAGGCCATATCAGGGCTGAGGGTTCAAAAGGGGGAAAGTGCAAGAGATGCAGGTCTTGTGAATGTTGGTTCATGGGCACCACTTGCAGCATTAAAGGAAGACACATAACTGTATCCAAAGTAGAGGGCTTGGAGAATAAAGAAAGAGATGCTACTTTGTATGACAGTAGAGCCGAATGCTGGAGTAATACTGCAATACAGCGCAACTTGTGGACATCTTATAAAATTCTCCCTTGTGAAGGAAGAGAGGTAGAGTCTTCCTCGTATAAAATAGTAGAGAGCTTAAATGGCCACTTAAAGGAATCCATTAGCACCTGAAAAAAAGTCTGACTACTGAAGAACAGAGGTGGGCATGTTCCCTTGCTCAGGAAAAGGAGAAAACTGAACTGTGTTGGAGAATAATCCATGAAATGAACTCATTAAGGGTGATCACTCTGTTGGCCTTACTGGTTATGGGGGCATGGTTAGCTCCCTGCTCTCCTAATTGTTTTTCCAGGATCCTGATAATATGGCAATGGTCTACACCAAGTAGGATAAACCATTTCTTTAAACAGATCATATGAGGAAAACATCTTTACATGACATTAGTAACGTCATAAATGTTGATGATCTGACAAACTGTCAAATTATTTCAGTCGTTGAATAACTCTTGTTTCTGAATGTAAGCATAGCAAAAAGATCCACACAAATACTTTGTATTACTCTGCCAAATTTAGCATGCTAACGTGGAAGGAAGTTTAATGAAAATAACCCTACATTCCTGGGAGTCTAATGCATGTTAATGAGCTGATAAACCGGTTTAAGCAAGCATGCTATGTCACTCAAACATTATTTTGGCACAGGCTAAGAATGATGTTCAGAGGTGCCCAAGCAGCATTCAGACATCAAGCTGAATGGGTTACGGAGACATTTTGTTGAAATGAAGGACAAAAAGGTGGCCTGCTTGGTCTAGTGGGTGAGGTGTCAGACTCTTCTCCCGAGGTCCAGGAGTTCGAAATGGTCAACTTGAGACAGGTTGAAAGAGACTTTTCCAAGTGAACACCTGTGTGGACTCGAGTCCCTTCCAAGTCCTGTGAATGAGACTTGAACAGTGTGGTCCTGTGCATCAGTGCATGCATGAACAAATTTTGCTCCCAGGTTGAATCCTGTTCCACCTTTCTGAGAATACATCATCGTGTGCTGGTGGAGACATCATGAATGCTAATACATGCATGCTGATGCAGCAGAATCTTCATTCTTAGATTTTATCTTACTATTTTTTCTTATTTTCCATATTATCATTTCCATTCTTAGTGTTATAATAAGTGCTATTATTTTTGTAACTATCGTAAATATCGTTGCAATCATTTTTATTATTATCAACATCAATATCATCATCATAACTGTTATGGTAACTATTCTTCTCTTTCTCCTTTTTCCTCTGCTTCATCTCCCTGCTGTATTCTCATTCTTCTTGTTACTGTTACAGCAACTGTTGTTATTACTGCTTTTTCTGTTTTTATCATTATCATCATCACTTTCTTATTATTATCACCCTCATCATTATTATTATTATCATTATCACATTATATATTACATGATCACAATATAAGATTTTTATCGATTTCCTTTTCTAAAAAGGAAAAAAAAATCATAATCGCTTTCATCTCTATCCCCCCCCCCCCCCCCCCTCCAGCCTCTTCCCCTTGGCTCCATTCAATGGCTTTAGTTTCTCACCCACACCACAGTGCACCCAGATCAAAGCGATCAATAACTGTTTGTTTGTTCTTTGTTTTCATTGTTCTGAGTGTTGTTTGTTCTGCCTGCAGATGACCCCACAGGTTGAAATGCACCATGTCTGTTTTTTAAAGTTGTTTGTTCCTCTGTTTGGCAGCTTAGTAATTCTATTTTTGCTTTCATGTTTCATTTCTCACCTGCAGTCAAGCATGAAAGGTACCAGTCCAGATGCTGAAAAACAAATGCATGCAAACATGTAAGAAGCGAGATCAAAAACTCACGGACAATGCAGAGATCAACAGAGGTTGAAGCTTCTGAATCTGTAGTAGTGTTGGAGTCAGGACATCTCTCACACATATCAAACACATCGTTTCCATCGTTGGTCTTGAAATAGCCTCGGTCACAGGCTCTGCAGGTCTGGTTTTCAGCTGACAGTACTTCGTATCCAGAGGGACAGTAGACTGGGAGGGCAAACACACACACACACACACACATGCACACACAGATGTGTATGACTTTGTTTAAACAGAACTTACAAGTTTTGACACTCTACACACCCTGGTTTGTGCACTTCAACAAGGTTATTTGGGTTCTGTACCAAAGTGTCAGGGCCAAGGTGAAACTATCACAGATTCACCATGTCTGGGACACAGCATGATGAAAACACACCGCACCCCCCACCCCATTCCTTCTGCCGCCTTTAATCTTCCCTGAACCGAATCAGGTACCCACTTACTGCTAAGTGGACAGGGCAGGTCTTCAAGCTGAAAACATCCCATCCTACAAGTAGCTAGAACTCACAGCCACTAGCCCTGAATGCGCAGGTCTGGTCCCAATCAAAAGGCCAATGAATCTGACAGTTTCTTTGTCTAGAATGCTAATAATTTCCCAGTGACAAGTTCATCAAACTTTCTTCTTTCTCACATAAAGAATTATATCACCATTTCTTAGCCAACAAGCTGAGAGCTTTTTAACTATAACAACAATTTTCTGAAATTACATGCGTGTAAATCATATACCTCTTTTAACCAAACACACACTTAAAACAGAAAAAGAAGAAACTCACTCATAAATCAAAATACTTACATATACACTGTGAACTGTCATTACGACCATTCTCTTCTGTGGTAGTATTGTCCGGACATGCAATACATTCTGTTGCAAGGCTGTCAGGTTGGTATGTTCCGTATGGACACAGGTTGCAGGTGTTGTCGGTTTCATTGCGGTAAGAACCAGCTTCACACACTCCTGCGAAAAAAGGAAATTGATATGTCATTGTCTGTCCTCATGGAGGGGAGGCCTCATGGGTAGTAATTCCTATCTGTTCTCTCCCTTGAGAATCAACGCCATTTCTTTAACGGCATTTTCCATTATTCACATTCATTTTGATTTTATGACTGGAATAACACAACTGACAAAACAAAAAATACACTTTTTGTGTCATGACTAAAATCTAAGATGAAAATATCATTTCCTGTTTATTATTCCTTAAAACAATGTGCTTGGGCTCTGCTCTTGTGGTTTGATGAACCTTTGATATGATTTGCTGTGTGAGAGGCAGAGAGAGAGAGAGAGAGAGAGAGAGAGAGAGAGAGAGAGAGAGAGAGAGAGAGAAGAGACAGAGAGAGAGAGAGAAACAGACATAGAGATGACAGAGACAGACAGAGAGTGTGTGTATGTGTGTACTTATTACTACTGGTGTCAAGTTCTGGGTGTGTGTATGCATATGCTCATGCATGTGCTCATTTTAAAAGTTTTGAAACACATTGCGCACTGATTAAAAAACATTATTTCAGCTAAAAAAAAAAAAGCTTTTAGGGATGATTCTCTCAGACTTTTCTTCCTGATATTTCATTGTAAACTATTCATTTTTATTTTCATCATCAAATTCTTTTTTTCCACTAGTGCATGTGTATAATGAATTGATGTTCAAAGTGCAAACATTTTATCATACACATATATTTCTTGGTCCATGTATACATCTCTTTACAGCATTTAGAAAGGCCATGTATGTGTTTTATTATGAAATATTACATCTGTCAACATTCTAAATATAAACAAAGAATTCATACCTAACATGTCTCATGTATACATAGGTTTATACTGGCGTATCTTACCGTACATACTCCTTAAATAGTGGATGGATTTTCGCAACCAACTGATCAACATGATGATTTACTTGGGCTACAAGAATGTTGTTGTCTCTTCCTGGAAAGGCGACATAGAGGAGATTCTTGTGCACCTGTTAAAAGCAGCCTGGGTACAATGTGCTTTTCCTGTGTGTGTATGTGTGTGTGTGTGTTTGTCTATATGTGTCTTTTTGTGTGTGTGTGTGTGTGCGCGCGTGCGTGCGTGCGTGCAATGTGTGTGCGCGCGCATGTGTGAGCGTGTGTGTGTGTGTATGCGAGTGTGTGTGTTTGTGTGTGTGTGTGTGTGCATGCCTGTGTGCATGTGTGTATGAATTCCTTTCATTTTTTTTTAGTAAAAGAGAATAAAAGTATCTGGGATAAAAAACACTTACTGATGTTGCAATCTTCAGCAAACATTGATCCTTCCCCAGAGGTGGTAAAAGTTTCATTGCAAGGTATGCAATTGACAAAGCGATCCTCCATGGAGGCCGTGCGATAGAAACCCCTTTCACACTCAGTGCAAGACAGGCCCCCAAGATTTTCTTCTCCTGAAGGGCATACAACTGAAACACACGTAGCTTTCAGGTCATCTCAAACCACAAGCTACAAATACAATGCCAATATTTGAGATTTCTGCTTTCCCTATGTTTAATCTACTGCCCCATTTGTTTGATTTTCTTACCATATTGTCCTCTGTTTTGGGAAGAACGTGAAATCAGTTTGTTTCTCTCTCTTTCTTTCTGTGTGTGTGTTGTGTGTGTGTGTGTGTGTGTGTGTGTGTGTGTGTGTGTGTGTGTGTGTGTGTGTGTGTGTGTGTGTGCATGCGTGCGTGCGTGCATGCGTGTGTGCATGCATGCGTGCGTGCAGCCAGCGTGTGCGTGCGTGCATGCATTTGGATGTGCACTCTATGTGTGTGTAATAATCTACTGATGGAAAGAAGCTCAACAAACATTTCAGAAAGTATCTGTCTGTGAATAGATTATCTTCAATCTGTCATCTCTCCATAAAAACACTTTGCTTTGTATACAGTTATATTTCTTTCCATGCAGAAGAGTTATCAATAGCAATCAATGTAAATACACCTGTCTTTGAAAAGTATGGTAAAGTGAATAAATGCATAAACATGTAGTTAAACAGTTCAGTTCAACAAATGCATATTAATGCATTACTACAGATTCACTCAATGCAAATACATCTTATTAACTCTTCTCGGATAACCAACCACTGTGGTAAAAGTGGTTAACATTGCGGACTACCGGCTGGGAGAGGTCGCAGGTTCAATTCCCATCAGAGTCATGTGGGATTTTTCTGCCCCGATGGGCTCCTACCCAGAGCTGAGTTTGCTACGGGCTCAGTTGGGAAGACTGGGATCACACGGTCGAGTTCCATCCGCTTAATGGATGCTTCTCTGAGAGTGTTGCTCAAATTTCCTGACTAACACTGCAGGTGTCTGTATCTCTCAGGCCTGGTTGATGCCAGGCTATATTATGAAAGGAAAGCGTAGAGTTCAGTCCTGTCATGCAGTCTCAGGACGAAATGGAAATCCGTAGCATCATCTTTATCATCCTCATTCTCATCGATCAGCATTATAAATGTCTCAAATTGTGTGGCCCTTTATGCCCTGCTCTCATGGTGACCTCAGTTTCGATGTACTCTCCACCTCTGTGACCTTGGTTTAGTTCCATCAGGGTTGCTGGTATCAGCAAGTCCATGGGGGCTGTCATTAGACAGACACGGTGGCGCCCTCCGGAGGGAGAGCTCACACACGCCGGCTCTGTGACTAAGCAATTACTACTGTCAGTAGGGGGCTTAGTAGGTGGTGTCCTGGGTATGTTGGATCAGAACAGACGCCACTGAACACCACCGAAGTGACTCGGCAGCAGTGCAGTGTCTCCTCCAGTGGGTTGCCTCTTGACAACTCGACACTGACACCTCCCTGTGGATTGCCAGTGCTGGAGCTGCGGCACGACTGACTGCGCTGTGGCAGTGGACGGGGTATCGGAATGAGCAGCATGGTAGGACTGCCACTAAGGTGACACAGAGGTTGGGACAGCAGATCTGTCAATGATCATTTCAGTTTTTGCAAAGTTCTGAAGTTTTGGACAGGCACCTCATATTTACCAATTATGCTATAAGCTAGTAATATATTCACCGACCTTTCCCTTGTCAAACGGGATCTGTCTTTGCTCCCCCCCCTGAGATTGTGCTTGTAGGTGAGAAATTGAATCATCGCTAGCAGCACATCGTCTAGCCCAAATCATAACAGTGTGTGTGTGGCTTTCGTGTGTGGAGTGTTGATGTGTGCGGTGTACCAAGCTGTGGGTCCCAAACTTGGACTCTGCTAATAGATGTGATAGTGTGTGTGTATGATGTGTGTACCGTGATGGGTGCAGTCTTTTGACGCTGTATAGCTAGCACATAGTGGTTATTTGTAGGTGTGGTGGGTGCTCGTCCGTGATGTTCGTGAAACACTGTGTGTGTATGACCGTAGTGTGTACTGTGGTGTATGTGTTGTGTGTAGTGTAGGTGTTGGTCCTCAGAATCGTATGTGTGTGTGTGATGTGATGTGTGTCTTGTGTGTGGGAATAATCGATGTGCACGAGACAATGTTAACTGGCGTGTGTGTGTGTGTGTGTGTAAACAGATGCACCTCGTAGCTGATGATGTGTGGATGTGTGATGTCTGTGACCCGCTATGACGCGTGCTGTCCGGAGTGATGTGTCACGAGATCCACGTGGCGCTCTATACTGTACTAGCACGTTCCTAATTACCGGCTGGCATCTCACTCCAGTGCGCTGACGCATTTGGCGTCGGCATGCCCACCGCCAGAGTAGCAGCACGGACTGAAAGGACTAGAATAATCTAGGTCAACTGAGCGTCCTCGAGTGACTGGCTAGTCACAGAGAGAAGAACAGGATGACGCTAGGCATTCAGGACAGATCCAGTCAGCAGCAAACAGAAGCCAGACAGCGACCATGACAGACGATAGCTTTAGACGAGGCGACTAAGAAGACGAAAGTGCAGTATGATCGTAGCTGTATTTGCAATGTAAAGCAGGTCTGTCATGCCTATGAGTCATAAGCTGCAAGGACACAATTCTAACAACAGCACACCTCTGCCCTGATAGAATATGCGTGGTGTTTACAAGTGAAGATAGGTCCACTCACAGATTGCCCCCGCCAAGTGTGAGTCAAACAATCACCACCGTGCCATGTGGCTGTCAGTGTGTAGCCGGGTGGACAAATGTAGCGCAGATCGCCACACGGGCTTGAATACAATCGAATGAAAGAGACTTGATGAGCATACACACATGGTAATTATGAGAGATGGATTGGTCAATATGTAATGCACTGGGACACGGCTCAGGAGTATGCTCAGCAATCGCTGTAGAGGCTAAGATTCATATATCTTGGCTGGTCACTGCTGGCCAGTTTCGGCACAGCTCCGACCTTGATGCATGTCAAGGATACATGTCGTCTTGGATTTTTCCCTGCATACGTCTAGCTGTCGTTACACCGACTCTGTAGCGTTGACTGTACTCGATCTGTTCTTCATGTAATACTGTATACTCTCTGCATCATGCTAGACTACAGCTACTCTCTGACTCTCTGTCTGCTGTCCTGTCTGTCGTGTACTCAGGATCTCTCTACTGTTGTCTCTAACCACTCATGCACAC
>JADBJO010001597.1:402500-405381 GCA_016801955.1 Conus betulinus | reverse complement strand
TGATTGTGGATATCGGAAAGGGGAAATAGTACAACTGACTATTATGTGTGTTCTATTGAATTGATTTGAAAATGTAAGAAATGGTACTATTGATGAAAGAATTGAATCTCACCACATGCCTATCACTATGGAACTTCAGAGTACATTGCCAGACCCACAAGTAGATAAATCAAAGAATAAGACAGCAAAGAAAATTAGATGGGATCCTACAAAACAACAGGAATATATTCAGGCTATTGAAACAGAAAGATCCAAGCAATTACTTGAACAGATCACAGAAGAGATAAACATTGATGTAGATACAAGCATAGAGAAATTTAATACACTACTTAAGGAGGCAGGAAAAAAACATGTATACAACTATAGGCGCGGGAAGAAACAAATAACATCAAAGGGTTGGTATGACAAGGAATGTAAAGACAAAAAGAAAGAAGCTAGACATGCACTCAGCAGACTGACACATACGAACAAGAGCAAAAACTTAACTCTATATGAAGGAAGAAAGGAGGCATATAATAACAATATACCAAGAGACAATTAGAGAAAAGAAAAAACAGTATAGGAAACAAACATATGACACACTCATACAAAACCAAAAGGATAGTCAGAGATTTTGGAACATTATAAGAAATACTAATAGAAGGAAGACTACACTACCATCAATAACTATCACACAATGGAAGGAACACTTTGAAAGCGTCCTAAATCCTCAAATACCTGAAACACAAAACAATATAGAGAGACTACAACAAAAACGCAGAGGAAGATGAAGATGAAATACAAATACAAGAGCTAGATGAAGAGATAACCAACAACGAAATAAGCCTAGCAATAAGAAAATTGAAAAAGGGCAAATCACCTGGTATAGATGAAATACCACCCGAATTTTTAAAGACAATAGAGCAAAATATAACTCCATTCCTGACAAAATTATTTAATAAGTTATACCAAGATAGTTATTTCCCCAGGGAATGGACAAAATCTGTTATAGTACCTTTGTTCAAGAAAGGTAACAAACAAAACCCAGGAAATTACAGAGGAATCTCCCTACTATGCATTATAAGTAAAATATTTACAGCCATAATAAACAGAAGATTATACAACTGGGCAGAGGAAGAAAATAAAATAAGTAGAGAACAAGCAGGATTCAGAAAAAAATACTCAACCATAGACCACATTTCACACTTGTATCAATGATTAGTAACTGCCTGCATGGTAGAAGAAGAAGTAAACTATATGTTGCATTTATCGATTATCAAAAAGCGTTTGATACAGTAAACAGAGATGAATTATGGAAAATATTAAAGAAACACAAAATTTCGACTAAAATGCTAAATATGTTGAAAGGTATATATAGAACAGTACAAGCATGTGTGAGACATGGGACAGAATTAACAGAATTTTTTGACTGCCCACTCGGAGTGAAACAGGGATGCCTATTATCTCCCTTGATTTTCTCCTTACTAATAGCAGAAGTAGCTGAGAAGGTAACAAGGAGAGGAAGACATGGATATCAATTTTTACCAGGAACCAAGGAATTATTCTTATTGCTATTTGCGGATGATATAGCACTAATGTCACAGACACCAGCTGGACTACAGAACCAAATAAAAAACCTGCAAGAAACTTCTGATCACATAGGGTTAACAGTGAATCTGCAAAAAACAAAAATCATGGTATTTAGAAAAGGAGGATACCTAGGCAAACTGGAAAAAATGGTATTATAAAGGAAAGAAATTGAAGTTGTTAACAGCTATAAATACCTAGGTTATACATTAACAACTAAACTTTCTGTCGATATCTCACTCTCAGAATATGCAGGCAGAGCAGAAAGGAAAGATGATAGAGATAATGAAAACTACTATGTATAGCTTAGGGCATATAGACATGAAAATCTATTTCAAACTTTTCAATTCACAGGTTAAACCATTACTTCTATATGCAGCAGAAGTATGGGGACTAATTAACTATTCAACAGCGGAAAAATGTACATTTACTCGCAAGCAAAAAAATACCTAGGGGTAGGAATGAAAACACCAAATTATTTAGTATATGGAGAGTTAGGTAGATACCCCATATACATAGATAGTACAATAAAGACAATTAGATATTGGCTAAGACTGGTAAAAATGACACCGGATAGGATACCGAGGCAAGCATATGAGAGGGAAAAAACAGAAGTAAACAAACCACAAAACTGGGCTCTAGGAATAAAAAGATGCTTAGACAGTTATGGATTTTCAGAAGTATGGAACAATGAGGGGGCACGAAATGAACACAGGTTCATTAATGAGTTAAAGCAAAGAATGATAGATTGTTTTAAACAAACATGGCATGACAAAATTACAAACAGCGAACGATTTAAGACATATTATTCGTTTAAAACCATACACCAAACAGAAGAATACTTACACATAATCACTATAGCAAAGTTCAGAAGAGCATTGACAAGAATGAGGCTAGGAATAAATGAATTGCATACTAACAAGAAGTATATAGACAATTTAGTTATCACAACATGCCCCTTCTGTCCAGTTGAAGAAACAGAAATACATTTTTCCTAACAATCTGTCCAAAAACTACAGACAATTAAAGAGAGAAATACATATCTAAACATTTTAGAAACTTTGAATACAATTAGACTAGAAAATTTTATTACAAAATGATAACATAGATATCACACGCGATATCGCAATGTATATTTTTTATGCACTCAAAACCAGAGAAAATCTATTGTAAGAAAATAACATACCAAGAGGGCTGGCAATGTTACCTAAACATATCATATGATTTGAGAAACGAAATGTTATCATGATACAGATGAGAATGGAAGATGGAACTGGAAGAAGAATGAAGAATTAGTGTAAAAGTTTGAGGGGAA
>JADBJO010001597.1:392500-397500 GCA_016801955.1 Conus betulinus | reverse complement strand
CAAGGCAATCAGCCAATCACCTCATCACGCAATCAGCCAATCGCTCCATCAGACAATCAGCCAATCACTCCACAAGGCAATCAGCCAATCACTCCACAAGGCAATCAGCCAATCACCTCATCACGCAATCAGCCAATCACTCCATCAGACAATCAGCCAATCACTCATCTCCATCAGACAATCACTCCATCAGGAAATCAACCAAAACCCCGCGCATCATGAAATCAACCAACCACCTCATCAGGCAATCAAGCAGTCGATTAATTACCCCCCACCAAGAAACCAAACAGGCAGGCAACGGTCTACCGGCAATCAACCAGTCAATCAACAAATGAACCAACCACTCCCTAGGGAAATCAACCCAAAAGCAAAGTCAACCCTTCCCTTTCGGGACAATCCAGTCACCCAACCAGTCCATCCCATCAGGCAAAAACACAGCCAGTCCCAAAAACAGGCAAACCCCATCAGGGAACAATCCAATCAGCCAGTCACCCCATCCCTCAGACAACAGGCCAAACATTCTAGGTGACGACAAGTCCACAATCTCCACCCCCCCCCCCCACCCACCCCCCCCCCCCCCCCCCCCCCCCCCCCCCCGGATTACCAGGAAATTCACAGGGTGAGCAGCGGGAGGGCGAGCTGCAGGGTGGTGCTGGAGGGCGGTGGGGAGGGCCTGTTGCAGGTGTGGGTATTCACCCTCCGCCTGTCTGCTGGACAAGGACACGGACACAGTGGACGTTTCCATCAGGGTGATAAAGACCACCGTCACCAGCAGCACGATCACCAGCAATCCCGCCAGGAGGCGACCCAGTCGCCACTTCCGCATCCTGCGCATGCGTATTACACTGTAGTAACACGGACAGCCTCCCGCGCATGCGCATTAAACTATAGTAGAGACTGAGGCTACGTGTAGAGCAGATTCGGGTCCTTGGAAGCGTGCATAGTAGACCCGCACGGAGCCGGCTGCCTCATACAATTTCCTTTGACAAGCGATGTGACCATGGCGCTCACGAGAAATAGGAAAAAAATGATATTGTGGTGGTGGGAGGAAAAAAAAAAAAAAAACACTACACACAACATGCCGTTTTTCTGTGCACACCCAATCATATATGTGTGTGCGTGTGTGTGTATGTGTGTGTGTGTGTGTGTGTGTGTGTGTGTGTGTGTGTGTGTGTGTGTGTGCGCGCGCGCGCGCGCGCGTGTGTGTGTGTGTGTGTGTGTGTGTATGTGTGTGTGTGTGTGTGTGTGTGTGTGTGTGTGTGAGTGTGTGTGTGTGAATGTGTGAATGTGTGTGTGTGGTCTGTCTGTCTGTCTGTCTGTGGACAGATTGATGTGTATATACATGTCGGTTATAGAAGTGCTGCACATAATTTGCTTTCCAATTATTATCATCCACAAAATTTTCACACATTTTATCATCAGTTTAATTTGAAACGTTGATTCTAGGCGCCAAAAGAATGGATTGAGCGACTTTTTGGATGTATTATGTAATGTGTGCTGAAATTCACATTAAATTAATGAATTGTGACCAGTTAAGACCTGTGAATAGAAGTGACCACTACTGAAAATGTAAAAGACACACACACACACACACACACACACACACACACACACACACACACACACACACACACACATACATTCATTGAGCTAATGAAGGGTTTCTCCTATTAATAAGATATTTCCGTCAATTTCTTCATTTTTTCTTCTGAAAGTTCAAATCTTTGCAAACTTATTATTATGATGATTGAAAAATTGTTAGCCTGCGCTTGTTTTCCCCCACTACTAAACTTAATTGTTCAGCATTATATATATATATATATATATATTGTTTCAGCATTAAAACAAAAAAAAACTTCACATAACTGTATGATAGATTGAAAAATGGTCATACTTACATTGAACTTGGAAGAAAAAACAAAAAAAAAGGAAATCAACGAACAGGCGTTGATGTGGAAGATGATATGTCCCCTTTCTCTCTTTTCTCCATCATCTCCTCCACCTCTCCCGTACTCATCCTCCGCTTTACAGAAAGATGTATAAATGATCTTACCTTCTGAAAACAAACCGAAACACCATCACCGTAGTGAACACAATGTTACTCTTCTTTGTCCGTCGCACTATGCAAGTCGTTCGAGCTGAAAGGAGCGAAACAAGCTGGGCATCTCAGCTGTCACACAAACCACGCGCTGCGCACAGGGCTTAGTGCAACATCAGCAGATGGTGGCGACCCCACCGAGCGCTCTAGCGGCGTTGATACGTGTCGGTCCTTACTGAAGTAATACATCTGAAGAGCTGCTTCATCACTGATGCGAGTGATTTCCCTTGTGGAGTCGTTCTCGTCACTCTGTAACAGAGAAAACAACAGGTTTGTGGCGTTTGATAACGAATGGCGAGGATTTTTTTTTTTTTTTTTTTTTTCAGAAAATCGCGGAAGTCAGATTTCAGTGCACAGATATTGATCACTGGACAAGTATCGTCTCATTCGTCTCTGTCCGTTCATCTCACACACACACACACACACACACACACACACACACACACACACACACACACACACACTATCTATCCAGAGGTATTTTGAATAAATTCTAGCGGGAATGGTGTGTGTGTGTGTGTGTGTGTGTGTGTGTGTGTGTGTGTGTGTGTGTGTGTGGCTGTGTGACAAGTGATGGCTAACAATATCCTGTCATTACAATATTGATTTGGGACCGAAAAAAAAAAAAATATTGCCTGCTCAGAGGGGGGGGGGGGGGGGCCATCCCTTGGCATCGTTTGTGAGAGAAAGAAAATTCCAATGGTACCCCCAAAGGGAATGAATGATTAGAGCGTTTGATTATAAACAACTTCATAAGCAATGTATGGGAACCACCGCAGTCTTCTTTAAAAGTGACAAATTGTATGCTGAGCTATTCTGGCCCGCAGTTGGTAGAGAGCCGAGAGACACGTGATCTTGATGATGGAGTAGGGTGGCGGGTTAGAATCTCCGCGGGGCTGTTTCAGTCTAGTACAGAGGGGGGGGGGGGGGGGGGGGGGGGTAGGCGGGGCTGTTTCAGTCTAGTACAGAGGGGGGGGGGGGGGGGGGGGGGGGGGGGGTGGGGGGGGGGTTCCCTCGGAGTTAACATTGGTTCTGACTCTTGTTTCTCAAATAGTTCTTCGAATGAGACTATAAAGCGAAGTTCCGTGTGTGAATGCACGCATGACATCTTGCACACACACAGAAAATCCAGTCACCAACTTTGGAGGAGAAGGTCAGTTTGGCCGTTGGTTTGGATGACACGTTACACATAGCATGCACCCTGCGTGAGAAATAGAAAGAATGAAGGAAGGAAATGGAAATGGAAGTGAACGATATTGACCGGGTGACATGGAAAACGACTAAATGAATCACCGGCAGGCAGCTTTTCGTTCGGTACTACCTAGGTAGGCAGCCTGTTCGTTGCGTACACGAGAGTTAGGATTGCCAGCGCCTAGAACCTTTGGCAAGGCGTTTTGAAAATGCTATGCTATTTTGATGTTACTATTAGTATAATTACAACAATAATCGCCTCTTTATGGAGTCATCCATCATTTCACGACTGGGGACCCTCGCCCTGGCGGCCTGAACACCAGAGAATGACAGCAGCTGAGCTTCAGGCACCCCCTTCCCCTTCTCTACTAATACTAATCCGCCCCCTCCCCCCCCCCCCCCTTTTTTTTTTTTTTTTGAACAGGCCTTCTTGCTTTCCACTTCAATCTGTTCATGATTCCTACTCACTGCTTAACCCCAGTTAACTTCCTTTTGTCTCTGAGCTCTGTTCATTCCTTCATCTTCTTTTTATTGTCAGTCCTCATATAAGATCTGTCTCTGTCACCCACTAACTCTAAGCCTGATGACAGCTTTATCAGCAGAAAGCTTGCTTTGGATTCCTTCCTGTTCCCCCGGTCACCATACTCAAACCCTGGTGAGTGCACTCTCCACCATTTTCTTCTCCTATAATTACACAACATTACGACGAGGACCAGACAGTGCCGAGTGTCGAAATGCGACAGAGGGCACGGAGGAGGACGCTGGGCTAAATGCCAACACATGATGGCACGTAGCGGCACTGAGATGTAGGATTCTTTCAATATACTAGCACATGATGGCACGTAGCGGCACTGAGATGTAGGATTCTTTCAATATACTAGCACATCATGGCACGTAGCAGAGATGTAGGATTCTTTCAATATACTAGCACATGATGGCACGTAGCAGCACTGAGATGTAGGATTCTTTCAATATACTAACACATGATGGCACGTAGCAGCACTGAGATGTAGGATTCTTTCAATATACTAGCACATGATGGCACGTAGCAGCAGCAGCACTGAGATGTAGGATTCTTTCAATATACTAGCACATGATGGCACGTAGCAGCACTGAGATGTAGGATTCTTTCAATATACTAGCACATGATGGCACGTAGCAGCACTGAAATGTAGGATTCTTTCAATATACTAACACATGATGGCACGTAGCAGCACTGAGATGTAGGATTCTTTCACTCCGTCCTCAGTGTGCTTGCAGTCATTGAAGGGCTGCCCTCCAGACTGGCAATAATTCATTGGTAACTGGTCGGCACGCCGTGTAATAAAAGATCTTGAAAATAGAAATAATTATCTAATAAGTCCGACAAACGAGAACAAAACGAATCACAAGACAGAACACGGCGCGTTTCGACCTCTTAAGTCTTCAGGCCTAGATGAACAACACACACGACAACGAAAATGAAGAAAGAGCAATCAGTTATCACGTCAAATTCGACAGTCTGGGGTTCCTTTCGAACCCCCCTCCCTCCTCCTAAAAAAAAAAAAAAAAAAAAAAATGATGATAATTACATCAATGTAATGAATTTTTGTTTGAAAACAAAAAGCGCTCTATCTGTTCAACCAGCATTGTGGAAAGGAAAAAGAAAAACTGCAACATCACTTTTGGAGCTAGCTGCATACTGCTAATGTTAACGAAAAAAAAAAAAAAA
>JADBJO010001597.1:375000-377500 GCA_016801955.1 Conus betulinus | reverse complement strand
CATCACAGCACAGCACACTCACAGCACAGCACTCACAGGCACATCACAGCACAGCACAGGCAGCACAGCACAGCACTGCACACACAGACATCACAGCACAGCACCAATCCACAGCACAGCACATCACAGCACAGCACTCTCACAGCACAGCACAGCCCATCACAGCACATCACAGCACATTTGTTCACAGCACATTAACACAGCACAGCACTCCACTGCACACTCACAAGCACATCACAGCACAGCACTCCACACATCACAGCACATCACACCATCACAGCACAGCACATCACAGCACATCACTGCACATCACAGCACAGCAACCACTGCACATCACAGCACACAGCACTGCACTGCACATCACAGCATCACACACATCACAGCACAGCACACTGCACATCACAGCACATCTCCACTGCACATCACAGCACAGCACTCCACTGCACATCACAGCACACACACAGCACATCACAGCACATCACACTCCACAGCACATCACTGCACATCACAGCACAGCACTCCACTGCACATCACAGCACATCACAGCACAGCACAGCACAGCACATCACATCACAGCACATCACAGCACAGCACAGCACAGCACATCACAGCACAGCACAGCACAGCACATCCACGCACAGCACATCATCACAGCACAGCACAGCAATCAGCACAGCAGCACTGCACAGCACACTGCACATCACATCACAGCACATCACAGCACATCACTCAGCACAGCACACAGCACATCACAGCACAGCACATCACAGCACATCACACAGCACAGCACAGCACAGCACAGCACAGCACATCACAGCACAGCACAGCACATCACAGCACAGCACACAGCACAGCACAGCACAGCACAGCACAGCACATCACAGCACAGCACAGCACAGCACATCCACAGCACATCACAGCACAGCACACAGCACAGCACAGCACAGCACACACACAGCACAGCACAGCACAGCACATCACAGCACAGCACAGCACATCACATCACAGCACAGCAGCCACAGCACAGCACAGCACAGCACTCCACAGCACAGCACAGCACTCGTATATATATATATATGTGTGTGTGTGTGTGTGTGTGTGTGTGTGTGTGTGTGTGTGTGTGTGTGTGTGTGTGTGTGTGCGTGTGCGTGTGTGTGTGTGTGTGTGTGTGTGTTACGAGACAGAGACAGAGAGAGAGAGAGAGAGAGAGAGAGAGAGAGAGAGAGAGAGAGAGAGAGAGAGAGAGCTTACACGCCAACACTTCCAAGTGAAGGGAGAGAACATTGCAAGCATGTGATTTCGTCAAAGATAACATGTCTTTCCTGCCTGTCAAGATAAATTACACGAGGACCCAAACGTGGAAAAAAAAAAAAAAAAAAAAAAAAAAAAAAGCTGTGGGAAGTACTTTTAGATAACGATTGACAAATCCAGCTGCAACGTATGCACAAAGCTATCACGCCGAAAGCTATGATCTGTCTGAATATAAGAGTTACCATGGTGTGTCTGAAGCCTTGAAGCGTTTCGGGGCAGATCGAGTCAGAGTCACACAACAGATCGTCAAGTTAGCGGACTCAACATTACCCATTTCTGGTGCCTATGACTGGCCAGGTTCTTCCCAGGAAAGCACACACACACACACATGGAGACTACAGCTGTGTCCAAAGTGGAAATCGGAGCACTCGACGAGAGAAGGGCGCTAAACTTGAGTTTTGAAGCTATAATTACCCTTTGCAACGAAAAAAAACGTTTTCCCTTTCTTTGTCCACCAGCTAAATGGACGGACACACACACACACACACACACACACACACACACACACACACACACACACACAGAGCGCGCGAACATGCACAAACACACGCATGCGCACATGCAAACAGTGTTGTAATACCATTGATGGCAAGAGTGTCCATCAGTAACGACAGTTGTGTTCAATGTTTTAAATGTGTCCTCCAAACACACTGATGGGTGTGTTCAATACCTTTAGGGACAGCTGTGTTCCGTGACATTAATGTGTCCCCCAAACACACTGATGGGGTTCAATATAATTAAGGACAGCTGTGTTTCCGTGACATTAATGTGTCCCCAAAAACACTGATGGGGTGTTCAATACCTTTAAGGACAGCTGTGTTCCGTGACATTAATGTGTCCCCCAAAACACTGATGGGGTGTTCAATATAATTAAGGACAGCTGTGTTCCGTGACATTAATGTGTCCCCCAAAAAACACTGATGGGGTGTTCAATACCTTTAAGGACAGCTGTGTTCCGTGACATTAATGTGTCCCCCAAAACACTGATGGGGTGTTCAATATAATTAAGGACAGCTGTGTTCCGTGACATTAATGTGTCCCCAAAAACACTGATGGGGTGTTCAATACCTTTAAGGACAGCTGTGTTCCGTGACATTAATGTGTCCCCCAAAACACTGATGGGGTGTTCAATATAATTAAGGACAGCTGTGTTCCGTGACATTAATGTGTCCTCCAAAACACTGAATGG
>JADBJO010001597.1:355000-367500 GCA_016801955.1 Conus betulinus | reverse complement strand
TCTCTCGCTTTCGTTTTCTAGGGGACATAAATGCGATCACACGTTGATGCAAATGATAATGAATTTTGTCTCCCCTGAACACAGTAATTTGACACTGGCATTACGTGAGTCAGTGTCACTTTCCCCATCCTACTCTTCCTCCCTCTCCCCAGTCGCCTCCCTGTCTCTCCCCGCCCCCCTCCCCCCTCCTCTGTATTTGTGAGTGCGTGCGCACGCGCGAGCACGTGTGTGTGTGTGTGTGTGTGTGTGTGTGTGTGTGTGTGTGTGTGTGTGTGTGTATGTATGTGTGTGTGTGTGTGTGTGTGTGTGTGTGACTCTCTCTCTCTCTCTCTCTCCTCTCTCTCTCTCTCTCTCACTCTCTCTCTCTCTCTCTCTCTCTCTCTCTCTCTCTCTCTCTCTCTCACTTCTCTCTCTCTCTCTCTCTCTCTCTCTCTCTCTCTCTCTCTCTCTCTCTCTCTCGTTCCCCTCCCCCTGCTCACCCCCCCCCCCCTCCCGAAACTGCTCTGATTTATAACCGACGTAGGCAGCACACCGTAGCCAATCTCTCTCCTCCCTCAAAGTAAACATGTAAGAGAAAAAGAGTTGTATTTTGTGCCATTCTATCTCCCCTATCAGATTCTGAAAGTGCAAGATGTAGTTTGAAAAATGTCATGAAAATCCCGACTCGGTTCCGAACATCAAGGAATAAACATTCATCCAGACACCTGTCAATGTTTTATATAAAGCTTTCGAAACGTGATCTGCCGAATCTCTCAATGCTTTGCTTTGCTCATTAAGATCTTGTTACAAATTCTCATTGCCATATTAATGATTGTCCAGCTTCATCCTTTTTACGAGGGGCAAAGTCCTAAATAGAAAAAAAACAGAATGTATTCTCTCTCTCTCTCTCTCTCTCTCTCTCTCTCTCTCTCTCTCTCTCTCTCTCTCCTCTCTCTCTCTGGCCAGTCGCGATCACACATGACTTTGTGCCTTTGTGACTCTCTCTCTCTCTCTCTCCCTCTCTCTCTCTCTCTCTCTCTCTCTCTCTCTCTCTCTCTCTCTCTCTCTTCCCCCCCCCTCCCCCCGCATATAACATTTTTTAAAATTTGAATTATAATCATTACTACTACAAAACAACACATTCCAGGAAATGGAAGAGGGAAAATTCACCCCAAATTTTTTTTCATGTAAAAGAGCTATCTTAGAAAAAAAAAAATGAATGAAATAACAATAAACAAATAAAATCAAGAGCAAGTAAACGAAACCAAAACAAAGAAATAAACCCACTCATTAGGATGACAGTTTATTCAGAGCAGAGATCCTCCCAATGTCGCTGTATACCCCTGCGCCTAATTAACACCCGTGGTGGATTTGGTCTTATCAAGCGAGCCTGCAGGAACATGACTTCGACCGATTAGAGACGTTTCTTTTTCCGAAATCGAGCTGATTTAGTACATACATAGTTTGCTCTCTCTCTCTCTCTCTCTCTCTCTCCTCTCTCTCTCTCTTCTCTCTCTCTCTCTCTTTTTTAAATCTTGCATAAGACGATTAATTATAATTTTGGCGTCGTACTTTGTTTTTGTTTGTTTGTTTTCCCACGTGTGCATTATATGCATGTAAATTGTTGCATAGCTTTCTTCTTCTTCCTCTTCTTCTTGTTCTTCTTTTTTAAATTGGACGGATGTTGATATTTGCTGCACTCCTTATTAGATGCTACTACTACTACTGCTACTATTACTACGACGACGACGACGACGACGACGATGACTACTACTATACTACTACTAGTAGTAGTAGTACTACTACTACGACTACTACTACTTCTACGATTCCTACCACGACTACTGCTACGAATTCTACCACTACCACTACCACTACTACCACCACCAGTACTACCACCACTACTACTACGACCACTACTACTGCTATTGCTGCTAGTGCTATTACTGCTGATAATGATAATACTACTGCTACGACAACAACGACGACGACCACCACCCACCACCACCACTACAACTACGACTACTACTACTACTCCTGCAACCACCACCACCACCACCATTACTACTACTAGAACTACTACTACCACCACCATAATACTTCTACTATCACCAGGAGCACCACTGCTACTACTGCTACTCCTCCTCCATCTATTCCTACTACTTCTACCACCACCACCACACCTACCTACTACTACTATTATTTCTACTACCACCATCACCACCACAACAACTACTACTACTACGATTACTGTTACTACTACTACTACCACCACCACCACCACTACTACTACTACTGCTATTACTACTACTGCTACTATACTATTACTACTACTAATTGTGACGGACCATATTTCGTCAGGTGCCAAATTTGGGAGACAAGGTTGACCCGGAAACAGGTAAACCTGTTAAAAACCGGTTGGCCTGCTCACCTGACTGCTACTCACCTGCGTGTTGTGTTAGTCGGGTGAGCGAGGATTTCCCTTCAGTCTCCACAGAGAGCTACCGGCCGAGCAACTTGATCAGGACAGCCGACGGAAGACTGAGGGCAGGTTGTCGCTGGCAGTCAGCTATGTCTTGATAATTGAATTGAACAAATCTGAAATCAATGTCAGCGAACCGCCCAGAGAAACGTGGACAAACGAGTCACAAGACAAACCACAACGCGTTTCGACCTCCTAGGTCTTCTTCAGGTGCAACAAAAATGAAACAAGTAACGAAAATGCACTTTGCGCTGAACACAGAAGCGATCAAAGCTAAGTGCATTTTCGTTATTTGTTTCATTTTTGTTGCACCTGAAGACGACCTAAGAGGTGGAAACGCGTTGTGGTTTGTCTTGAGACTCGTTTGTCCACGTTTCTCTGGGCGGTTCGCTGACATTTATTTCAGATTTGTTTAGATTTCCGCCTGCAGTCGTTTCACTTTGCAACTAGATCTAATTGAATTGAAGTTAGGGTTTGGACTAATGAAACTTGTTTTTGTTTTCTACAGGTGGTTGGAGACTTTACAGCTCTTGGTAAAGGCCTAAACTATTTAACCGTTCCCTTGTTGTATCTTATGACTTGATGAGAGATAGGGTGACAGTAGGAAGCTTGTAGTCAGTGAATGTGTGAGTCGAGAGGTGGATGAGAAGAATGGAGTGAGTGGATGAAAGAAAGAATAAGTAGACTTATATGTGTTTGTGGCAAAAAAAAGTAATCTAGGTGAATCAATGTAGTATTGAGAAAAAAAAAAAGGTGTGTTTATCTTGTCCCTAGAGTATCAAAATGACGTGAGTGTTGGTGAGCTCTGGAAGTGAGCAATGGAAATTGTTATGCGTAAATTATTGGAAAATGTATTCTGATTCCTGTTGTGGAAAGATAAAAAGGGACGAACGGAAATCGTTCCTCGAAACGTAATTTGACACGTCTAGTGAGGATGTGACATGAGAAAAACATTCTTTTCTTGATAAAATGGGACAACAAACGGAATTCGTTCCTTTATATGTAAAGAATTGTATTCTTGGTACGTTGAAAAAGGAGTTCCATGCGGAAATCCTTTCCTTTAATGTAAACACCCATGGGCGTTAATCAAAAGAAAATTTTCTTTTGTAATGTACCCACTGTACTGAAACTTTGTAGATTTTATTATGGGTATTCCCCCCCCCCCCCCCCCCAAAGTTCCAGTGAAACGTATTATGTGAAGAGCGGCTGCGAGTGACAAACAATAACGATAAATATCTAGGGAGTTGGGCTAGATAATCAAGGTAGCTATCAGTTGACTCGGGTGTCGGGGAAGCCCCCGCGTCCAGCCTGGAACTGACTGACCGAGGGTCAGTAGACATCGTGTGTGCACTGTCAACCAGGTGTGGGATGCAACACGAGCCCAGCCGCTGTCTCTGCCCCGTGGGGGAGGCGGGGAGGGGAGGGGGGGGGGGGAGGGGGGAGGGGCGCGAGAGGCTGTCCCTGAGGTCAGCAACGAGCTAACGTGTCAACGGGCTTCTGAGTTCTCCGCGGGACGCCGACTTGTGTCTCTTCTTCTGTTGTGTGGGAGTCCCTGGAAGGACTCCAACGACCTGCTCCCGTGAGCGGTTTCTGAACTGTGTGAAGACTGTGTGACCAGGGCCAGATGCGGTCACAAGTGCGTAGACTGTTTGTGGTGACACAGTGCTGAGGGTGCCAGCTTGGTTTGATGTGACAGTATAGTACCTAGTGTCGTTGTGCGCCCTTTGGTGTCGGCGAGAACTTGATGCTGTTACCTGTTCATGCTTGTTATGTAAGATGTATTTGTTATGATTTGATGGTTCATGGAGCAAAAGAGAAAAACAGTAGGAAACTTAACTTGTGGCCTGGCTGTCTTATGTTCGTGTGGTGTGGGGTGTGTGTAGAGAAAAAAAAAAATCGTACACGCATCCAAACTTCTTCGGACGAGAGTCAGACAGCAAAACACGCACCGCACACCGTCCGTAACGTTACTACTGACTACAACAATATCACAACCACAACCACAACAACAACAACAACAACACAACAACTACTACTACTACTACTACTACTACTACTACTACTACTACGACGACGACGACGACGACGACGACGACGACGACGACGACGACGACTACTATAACGACAACTACTATTATTACTACAACTGTTACTACTACAACTACAGCTACTACTACTACTACTACTACTTCAACTACTACTACTACGAACCCACTACTACTACAATATTGAAAGAAAATGACATGTGGGAAATAGTAGATCTCTGCACACATGTAGCCTGATATGGGCAGGCTTGGTTGTATAGAGGACAGACTCACAAACCAAAGCTACCCCATACCAACGCTCATGGTATAGTGGACAGACTCACACACCAAAGCTACCCCATACCAACGCTCATGGTGTAGTGGACAGACTCACACACCAAAGCTACCCCCATACCAACGCTCATGGTATAGTGGACAGACTCACACACCAAAGCTACCCCATACCAACGCTCATGGTGTAGTGGACAGACTCACACACCAAAGCTACCCCATACCAACGCCCATGGTATAGAGGACAGACTCACACACCAAAGCTACCCCGTACCAACGCTCATGGTACAGTGGACAGACTCACACACCAAAGCTACCCCCCATACCAACGCTCGTGGTATAGTGGACAGACTCACACACCAAAGCTACCCCCCATACCAACGCTCGTGGTATAGAGGACAGACTCACACTGGTACCCCCCATACCAACGCTCATGGTAACGGTACTGGTGATGCACTGGGGGGGGGGGGGGGGGGGGGGTTGTTCCCCAGAACATGTTTCTTCACTTCTTTCGTGTGTGTGTGTGTGTGTGTGTGTGTGTGTGTGTGTGTGTGCGTGCGTGCGTGCGTGCGTGCGTGCGTGCGTGCGTGCGTGCGTGCATGAGTGCGTGCGTGCGTGCGAGCATATGTGTGTGTGTGTGTGTTGTTGTTGTTGTTGTTGTTATTGTTGTAAGTCTATTTAGCGTCTGTTCATTAAAAGTTATATCAGACGGTGGGAAAGGATGGGGGAGAAGGAAAGGGATAGGGAGAGTAGGAAGGAATTGACTGCATGTAAAAGTTTGAAATCAACGTATGTGTATTTGTCGGTATTTGCATGAGTGTGTACAAGTGCTTAAAATATAATCATTTGTATAGGGGAAATGGGTAAAATTGTTGGATAATTGTCAAATAACGAGTATCAAAGCTACGAACATATGCAAATCCATGAGAATCTACCCAATATGAATAGCAATAATCCATTAATCCTTTAACATCGAATTAACAAACAACACACTAAGAAAAACAACAGCCAACGCATGTTGTTGCGTGTCAATATGAAAAAAAAAAAAATATATATATATATATATATGTGTATATATATATATATATGCGTGGGTGCGTGCGTGTGCGTGCAAGCGCGCGTGCGTGCGTGTGCGTGCACCTGTGTTTGCAAGCGTGCATGTATGTGTTTGCAACCTGTTTTGCGTATGTGTGTGTGTGTGTGTGTGTGTGTGTGTGTGTGTGTGTGTGTGTGTGTGAGAGAGAGAGAGAGAGAGTGAGTGAGAGAGAAGGTGTGTGTGTGTGTGTGTGTGTGTGTGTGTGTGTGTGTGTGTGTGTGTGTGTGTGTGTGTGAAGGCTCTTTAGCGGTTGATTTTTGCCTCTTATTTTATGATATGGGTTTTCTTTTTAATTATGTATTTAATGCTTGTTTGTTTGTTTTTTCTTCATCAGTTCACTTTCTGACTTACTCATTTACAGACTTTCTTTCGTCTGTAATACTATGATCCTTCAATCACTTACCTCTCATCTCCTCTCACTTTTCTTGTTGTGTTGTTGTTGTTGTTGTTCCGATGTAAACTTGGTTATGTGTGTTTTTATTAAATTGCATATTTATCTGTTCTTCTATTTTTTTTCTTTAGTTTCTTTTTCTTCACCACTATTCTCCAGGAGTCCTCCTCCTCTTTCTCTTCCTCCTTTTTTTTTGGTCTCTAAAACAGAGAGAAAAAAAAAAAAAACATGTTGCTTGAACGAGTTTTCAGAGATTACAATGCAGAAACAACGACAACAATAACAGCAACAGCATCATCAACAAAAACATCATCATCAACAACAACAACAACAACAACAACAACAACAACAACAACACACACACACACACACACACACACACACACACACACACACACACACACACACTACACGAACTACACACACACACACACACACACACACACACACACACACCACTTATACTTCTGTCAGGGAGTTCATGTATCAAAGAGATGGATTCAGTCGTAGACCTTCAAGACCTTCAAGTTGAGAACAGCTCCATAGAAGAGTTCTCATCACGTGGCAAACGTTCGACACCAAAAGATCAAGAGAATCAACCGACCGTGAAGGTTCAAGAGGTTCATTCTACCATTTCAAAGGTGGTCGTCTCGAAGGTGATCCTTCAACAAGAGATTCTTCCGAACAGAGAAGCATTGATAACGTGCGCGAACTACAAGATTCTGTCATGTCTGTTCCTCCTTATTCGTGGGTCGGTGTGGTATGTCTGTCTGTGTGTCTGTGTGTCTGTCTCTTTCTTTCTCTGCGTGTGTGCGTGTGTGCATGCGCGCGCGAGTGTGTGCGTGTATGTGTGTGTGCGTGAACGCCTGCGTGTGTGCGTGCGTGCTTGCGCGTGCGCGCATGCCTGCGTGCGCGCGCGTGTGTGTGTGTGCACGCGGATGTGTGTGCGTGCGTGCGTGCGTGCGTGCGTGCGTGTGTGCGCGCGTGTGTGTACGACTTGTGTTTTTCTTCAAAGGCAGAGAATAGTGAACACGTATTTCCCATTTGAGAGGCCCCTACCCAGGCCTCTGTTCCACTCCGTCAGACACGGCGTCAGCAGACGAAAGCGTTCATCGTTGGAAGTGTGCCCTACTGCCCTGGCAGACTCTGGAACCGGGGACAGTGACGGTGACATACTTCCAACGTTTGTTCCAGCTGTACCCTTTTCTTTCTCCTTGTGGTTGCTGTCCACATTCGTATGAATGCTGATGGTCTTTTTCCCCCAAAGTCCTATTGGGGCGCAGACCCACTGACCTCAGGGAAAGTCCTGTTGACCGCGCGGGAAAGACTGCAACCCGGCATTCTCTTCGGAGATCGCGTAAGCCCTCATGGCGAACGCCTGGCCGTGTCTGGAGTTGTACTGTCTGCACCTGTCACAGGAACAGCATCGAGTGTGAGGCACGCGGCGGTTGCATGAGGGCAGCGTTTTTTTCTAGCAGTCAGGAAATATGGGTTGGTGCACCCGTGAGAACGCTCCCGAGGAGGTTCTGTCGTGTCCCATCCGGTGGCCATTACACAATGGTGTGTCAGCCAGGGAGCAGTTAAGTCCCTTAACATCTTAATGGCATGCCCTGTGCGTGCCTGCACCCTATGTGAACACAGCGCAGGGCTTCCGAGGATGGTGCGGGATTGCTCCCAAATGGTTGTTCGGCAGTTAAAAGAACATCCCACCCGCACCGTAGGGTGCATGCCCCCCCTCCCCCCCCCCCCCCCCCCCCCCCCCCCCCCCCCCCCCCCCCCCCCTTTTTTTTTTTTTTTTTTTTTTTTCTTTTCTTTTCTTTTAAGTCCACGTCAGGCGATGAATGCTGATGTTCTCTTCCCAGGCCGCCTGTTATGGCCCTTAGACGTTGCCCTGCAGCCTGTCTTGAAAGAGCAGACTTCTGTGAAGGATGAGGTGTGTGTTGTTCGGGGTTCGCTGGGGTAGGTTTTAGTGATGCAGCCTGGCATGCAGCTTCACGTTGGGGGTTCCTTGGGCCGGTGTGACGAGTGGGATGCTGCGTTACCCCTGGTCTGACTGTGTCCGGGTAAATGATTGCCGTGCTGTCTCGTTCCTCTGACTCTATCTCTGTCTGTCTGACTGTCTGTCTGTCTCTCTCTCTCTCTCTCTCATCTCTCTCGTCTCTCTCTCTCTCTGTGTGTGTGTGTGTGTGTGTGTGTGTGTGTGTGTATGCTCTCTTCTGTGATTATGTCTGCGCGTGTGTGTGTGTGTGCGCGTGTGTGTGTGTGTGTGTGTGTGTGTGTGTGTGCGCGCGCGCGCGCGCGCGCGTGTGTGTGTGTGTGTGTGTGTGTGTGTGTGCGCGTGTGTGGTGTGTGTGTGTGTGTGTGGTGTGTGTGTGTGTGTGTGTGTGTGTGATATCTGCTTAGCCTGTTAGCGACAAAAACATGAGCAGTGAATGTTCCCCCCTTTGTTCTGATATTTCATGACACTAACGATACAGTCTCGAACTCTTTGCCCCGAAACTTCGAATTACCTGGACACAACGAGAGGAGGAACAACACACACACACACACACACACACACACACACACACACACACACACACACACGTGCGCGCGCGCGCACGCACGCACGCACGCACACGCACACACACACACACACACACACACACACACACACACCAGAAATGTATGAAATATCCGGAGTGTACAATACATTGCCGGACTAACATCCTTTCCGCCGGGGGCCCTTAAAATGGGCGCGAGCCCAAATCATACCCTAGCCTGTCGAGGACGCGGCATGTACTGACCTGAAACGCCTGTCGTGGGGAAAACTGGCCTTGCAGGTGTCACTGGCTACTGGCCGGAAAACAGAACGGTAGTCGCCCCTTTCCGCCGTTAAACATGGCAACGGGAGCTTAAGGTGTTGCACCTCACTGATCAGTTCAATGCAACAAAAAAGAGAGAGAGAGAGAGAGAGAGAGAGAGAGAGAGAACAGCATAAAAGAAATGCACTCATCACCATCAACCCAAAACAGGAGCAAATAATGATAAACTCTGTGTACAGACAGTCAGAAACGTACGCAGCAGCAGTTACAGCAAGCTCACTATCCACACACCACCATTATGTCTGCATCAATCAACATCAACAAAATAATTATGAAGAAAAAAAAAAAATCTACAACGTTAAGTCCTCTAAAAGTTTCATTGCTCGAAGTGTGAGAAAACGCTAGAAACGATGACGTCAAACTTCATAACGAGAACTGTGCGATGAAATGACGTCAAAATAGCCAAACATACCTGGGCCTCAGACAAGAGCCTGCAAAATGATAATGAGTAGGGAATTGGAAAAAAAAAAAAATCACTAGATCTTATGATGAACACCACCATAAGAAGAAGAAAAAAGATTGCGATTATACGGTTCAAAGAGTATCTCAATCGGACATCTGGAAAGAAAGTTATGATTTTTAAGTGATGAAACAGATAGTAGCAGTACAGAGGAGAACAGCCAGATACGTCACCAACCCGCTATGATTACACCTGTAGCGTTACTGGTCTGCTCACTGATCTCAATTGGGAATCCCTGGAGTCCAGGAGGACGAAGCCCAGCTAACAATGTTCTACAAGTCTGTGAACAACCTTGTGGACATTCCCCCAGAGGAGTACCTGACACCAGCATCCGCCAGAACAAGAGCTAACCACTCTAAGAATTCCGCCACCTCAGATCAAAAAAACCGATGTTTCTGAAGTATAGCTTCTTTCACCGAACCATCCCAGTTTGGAATTCTCTACCGGCAGCTGCAGCCGAGGCCCCCTCTCTGGCACATTTCAGGAGGGAGCTCAGCAAATTTTACTTTTAACATACAGCCACTGTATGTGTTGTCGTGTGGAAGTGTGTGTGTGTGAATGGTTGGTAGCCTAATGCTTATTCTGGGGCAGGATAGGGAGCGGGGTAACCCCTCTTGAAAAGGCGAACGTGGGTAGCCTTGCTGCAGCTCCACACTTAGTTTTTCCCTTCTTTTTTTTTTAAGGCTAGCTGGTAGGTAAGTTAGGGAGGGGAGGGTGTGGTATGAATGCTGTCTTTTATATAAATAAGGAGGTAGAATTTTTTTTTTAATTTATTATTAATATTTTTTTAAATGCGCGCACACCCGAGTCACTTAAAGTCTATGGAGACGACGTGGCGATTGATTGATTTGAAGAAATTTTTGAAATTTTGGCTCTTTTTTTTACCCAGTTAAAATATGCTTGAGGTCTGTGACTGCAAAACGAAGTCTCCAAGTACTCACCAGTGTCACGTGATCCCCCTCCCATCCCCCCCACCCCCCACCCCACACCCCCCACCCCTTCCCACCCCTCCCCAAAGAACTAAGGTCGTGAGAGGTTCGTCAACAAGCAAAAGGTGACAAACAGATCGGGTGACAACGGCAAGCACCACCTCCCCCCAGACCCGCCATCACAGCGCTTCGAACTTTCCGAGCGAGATTAAGAAGTGATCGAACGTCGTCATTCGCATGAAACCGGGCAGCAGACAGACTCTGGCGAAAATGAACATGTTGAGCAAGTTTCATCAATAAGATCTAAGACCTAAACTCACCAACCGGTCCTCTAAATTTCGCGCTGCCGAAGTGACGGCGCGCTTTTTACAACTGACCTACTTCGGTGCACGACTCAAAATTGGCCTGAGCGGACTAGCTTGTAGAAACTTATTTCCACTACGGCACGCTGCCTTCGTTTTTTCTTTTCCTTCATGTAGGATTCATTTGCGATGACTCCCTCTGGCAGACCCTACCCGTGGCGGACACCTGACATTTCTAGTCACACGCGCAGAAGGTCGGCGAGAAGTTGCTACCACGCCAGATTTTACACATCGGTTTTACACATAATAGCTAAGGACACACCAACACAGGTCCCAGACACGAGAATAAATTCTGATACATTAAAAAAAAAGGAAGACCCAGACGATCCATAAGCTGCTCCTTGAAGATAATAACATCACTTTACTATCCCACAGTAACATCAGCGCGAAGGACCGTCGACTCTACAGAGACAAAGTAGCCTTCATCGGAACAGAAGAGGGGACCAGCTCGTCAGGCAGCAACGTCGGCAAACATGGAGAGGATCAGCTACAGAAAGGGCAGTCTGAGATGGAAGACCAGTCTGTGATGGAAGGCCAGCCAGTGTGTGATGGAAGGCCAGTCTGTGATGGAAGGTCAGTCTGTGATTGAAGGCCAGTGTGTGATGGAAGGCCAGTGTGTGATGGGGAAGGCCAGTGTGTGATGGAAGGCCAGTGTGTGATGGAAGGCCAGTGTGTGATGGAAGGCCGGTCTGATGAAAGCCGGTCTGATGGAAGGCCGGTCTGTGATGGAAGGCTGGTCTGTGATGGAAGGGCTGGTCTGTGATGGAAGACCAGTCTGTGATGGAAGACCATTTTTTTTGATGGAAGACCATTTTTTTGATGGAAGGCCAGTCTGTGATGGAAGGCCAGTCTGTGATGGTAAGGGGGACACCAGGTCGTAGTAGTGCCGTATTAGAGACGACAGCCGACAAGTTGCATTCTGGGTTACCATACGCACGCGCGGTTAGTGTGACCACGAGCATGCATAATTAAACCACAAGACATCGTGTCGCATTGCAGTCTCACAACACAATCAACCACCAGATGTGAGGTGTCCCACCGATAGCCAAAGGGTTAGCAGAACATCACAGAAGAAGACTGCATGACAATCCTCACACGAGTTTTTGCCACAGCAACCAGGTCCTATATCCCGTTCAGAGGTGTTTTCCTACCCACCAGCCCCCGCAGGCTGCAGACTACTGACGGAGACGACGGACAAAAATTTGCACTGGAGTCCCTCCTGAACACCTCTACGCTACCATATAGAGAGACGCAAACAAGCATGTCGCTGTGTTCTTCCTATCGGCACATGCTACGGCAAAAAAAATCGCAGCCCTTTTGATGCTGAAAGCCCATGTTTCATAGAGCAATCCTGATTTGTTTTTGATGACACGTGCTGGGCCATCAGACCACAGTGCGCAGGATCACGGCTGGATGAACAGAGAGACGAGAAATGAACACACGGAGTGATACATGATCATGAAAGAGATGGGGGAAAAGCGGCAGATGGACGGAGAGAAATAACGGAAGCATGATTTGACTCATTAATCCCAAAGTGTGGGCGGGGTCTTAGGTGCCTGAAGCTCATGGTTTGTGTCATTCTTGTTGTTGTTGGTGGTGGTGTGTGATGATGTGATGGTGGT
>JADBJO010001597.1:340000-345000 GCA_016801955.1 Conus betulinus | reverse complement strand
GTAATAAAAACAAAACCAACCAAAGAACCAGAGAGAGAGAGAGAGAGAGAGAGAGAGAGAGAGAGAGAGAGAGAGCAGTGCTAGCTGTCAGGGAACAAGATCCTGAGGGTGTAGTCTGGCTCTGCAGCTTCAGTCAGGAACATCCAAGTCAAAGACAGACAGGGCACCGACTGTCAGCAACAGACGATGTGTTTCTGCACTACAGAATAGAACTTGGATGTTGAAAAAGGCAGAAGACTGTCGAAGCACCAGAGGGCATGTTCATCACCCAAACACAAACTACACACTTACAACGAACCCAAACTCGGATCTCAACCGAGTCCAATCTAGTAGTCTAAACTTCGTTGCATAAAACTTGGAAGACAAGAAAACAAAACAAAGCAAAAAACAAACAAACAATAACAACGGAAATAATCATTTCTACGTTGCGATTCCACTGTGTGTGTGTGTGTGAATAGAAGTTGTCTCCCCTTTCTTCATCCGTAAAGGGAAAGAGCTTCCACCAGGTGACACAGGGACTGAGGCAGCTGTGTGCTGGCTTCACGCAGGCTGCTGTTTGCTGTCGCTGTCTTTGATGTTCAGGGAAACTGATGCCTTGAGGGAGGAGAAGGAGGGGGCGAGTGCGCACCGCTGAGGGGGAGAGAGAGGGCGACAGGTTGTTGGGGGGTGAAGGGGGTGGGGGGGGGGGGGGGGGGGCGGGAGAGTTCTTGCTTGATGGTCTGAAATTCTGATGATTTGATGCCACACGACTTCAGATTCTCTTTCAAGATTGTTCTTCTTGTGGTTGTCAAGGGAGTGTCTTTTTTTTTATTATTTTAATTTTTTTTATTTTTTGCTTCTTCCAGGCGCCAGCTCCCCAAAACAAAGTCTATTGGGATGGGCTTGTCGTTCATTCTGATAAGACAAAGTCTACTGGGATGGGCTTGTCGTTCATTCTGATAAGACAAAGTCACTGGGATGGGCTTGTCTTCACTCTGATTAAACAAAAGTCTATGGGATGGACCTGTCGTTCATTCTGATAAGACAAAGTCTACTGGGATGGGCTTGTCGTTCATTCTGATTAAACAAAGTCTGTTGGGATGGACCTGTTGTTCATTCTGATAAAACAAAGTCTACTGGGATGGGCTTGTCGTTCATTCTGATAAAATAAAGTCTACTGGGATGGACTTGTCGTTCATTCTGATGAAACAAAGTCTACTGGGATGGGCTTGTCGTTCATTCTGTGCATAACAAAGTCTACTGGGATGGCTTGTCGTTCGTTCTGATGAAAACAAAGTCTACTGGGAAAGGGCTTGTCGTTCATTCATCTCATCTAATAAAAAAAAGTCTACTGATGACATGTCCTGACCTGCGAAGCTAGAAAGTTAAGTAGAGGCTGAGAAAGTGGGGGGTTTTCTGCAAATAAACTCTCGAGGATGGAGGACTCACTTATTCTAAACAAAAAAGTGGAAAAAAAATTGGAGGTTGGAAGCCCACAAAAAAAAGGACCAGTTAATTAGAGGCTGAACTAAAGATGTGTTCCGTTTTCTGCAAATCCTAAACTCTCGTAGTTATTCTCTCCTTAAAAAAAGCTGTCTCAAAAAATCAAAAAATCAAAAACAAAAAAGAAAAAATCCTTCAACATCATTGTCTCGATGGAGGACAAGCCATGGCTCAGCCCCCAAAACGTCAAGTTTGATTATTTTTCATCTATCGGCTGTCTAGATCCTCGTCTCAAATCCTTTCATCTCTCCATCAGCTGTCTTAAATCCTTTCATCTCTCCATCAGCTGTCTTAAAATCCTTTCATCTATCCATCAGCTGTGTTAAATCCATTTCCATCGGCTCTCCTTTTCATCCATCCATCGCTGTCTTAAATCCTTTCATCTATTCATCAGCTGCAAATCCTGCGCAGTGGGGTCTCCAAACCTAGCAGATGTGATTTAGCGCATAAGGACCAGTCCGCACGCAGTGACACTTCTTTGATAAACTGAAACTGAAACGGTCCTGCCAACAGATGCCCAAGGTGGATCGAAGGGCTGCGCATATGGAAACATCTTCCGCTATTTTCTTGTCGCTTGATTTGTCTGCTTTTCTCTTGATTGGCCACATGAAGTTTCATCAACACAACGATCGTTCAGCCATCAGAACACAACGTAGCGTTCAGCCATCAGAACACAACGTAGCGTTCAGGCATCAGACTTTCATGTACGTGGGCAGCTTCGTTGTACTATGTCCTGAGGGGGTTCTGTAGAAGATCTGTATCGTACTTTGGGGTCCCTGGATCTGTGAACGACCACCACACCCTGTGGAGAATTTCATTTATTTCATTCTTGATATTTTCTGAAGCTCTCATCAAACCTTTGTCACTTGTGGTTCCTTTTTTTTATATTATTGATTAATCGGCAATGAAAGTTTCATAATGAATGGCAAACGCGAACAGAATTAAACTAGGTTAAAAAAAACCCCAACTTTTCCTAACCCCATGCATGCTCCTCGCCCCCTGCTCCTCCCAATGCCCCCACCCCCCCCCCCCCCCCCCCCCCCACTCCAAATCATAAGGTGCCCAATTCTATTGTTTGAATCTGAATCAGTATGTTTTGATATGCAGCGTCTCTGGATTCATATGATGAAATTTATATTCTATTACCCTCTACTCCCAATGATGTTGTAGCTTGTCATTAGTGTTTGTTTGCTGTTGCTGTTGCTGCTGCGTTTGTTGTTGTTGTTGTTGTTGTTGTTGTTGTTGTTTTTTGCTGCGTGATTAATTGTGTGTTCTCAAAGGATCTATTCCTCATCACTGATTCTGACTCTTGTTTTAGACAGCTGCATTCAGGCTCGTTTTGCCGTATGAAGATCAAGTCTCTATAAACCGCTGCTGGAGAATGCGCTACGCAGTAGCCGAGTTACTTCTGTGGTATTCCTTGGTGCAGGTCCCCGATACAACATACGCGGGACATCACTCCCACACGAGCGCAAAAAATTTGCTTGGTTGCAGAACCAGACGGGTGAGCAAACCGTCCGCAGTGGAAACGTTCTTTCAGTAAAAGATCTTAGGAAGCAAGCGGCACTGAAGACTTTTAGATGATCTCAGAACAGGTATGGCTGTGGGCGAGAGGTCTATACCGATGTCACCGTGAGAGCAGGGAGTCTGGCATTTTTCATTTTGTAATGCGGTCATACATAAACCATCCAATCAAGAAAGGCTTCAGAGATGGACCGTTATACACCAGAGTGACGTGATCGTCAGATGAATCCCTTGTTTTCTGGACCACATGTCCAAATTAACACCCCCCCCCCCCTCCTCCCCAACAGCATGCGATGATAGAAAAGAACACACCGGAGCATAGACTGGCCACATTAGGAGAAATTTTACACGGAACTTGTGTGAACGTTTATGGAGTGAAACAACGAAAAGTGAAGACACTTCCCCCCAAAAAAAAAATTCAGACGCCAGCGAGGAATGGAGAACATCCAAAAGAGACAGAGGAATCCTAAGACACAGATGAAGGCTGCCTCAGAAGCTGCGCAGAAAGGGCTGGAGAAGCTCTGAGGAGACCTGAAAGCACAACACACGGCGCCCTCAGCAGAGCTGAATCAGCAAGAAGGAGAAGGAACGGGGAAAAGAAAACACAGAATTGCTTCTTCAGAGAGACTACTTCGCCTGGTGCGCCAAAATCAGGGGTACTCATAGCGAACAAAGAACAAAGAAATTCTTGTACAGATCTCAGAAATATTCCATCCCTCAGCGAAGCACGACACGTAATCCAGGGGTTGTCTTCCTGTACGCCAGCGAACAAAGATGGCAAGCTCTAAAGACTGGACGAGCATCTCGTTAAGGAAGCCAGAAAAATTCCATCCCTCACGTCAGCGAAGCACGACACGTGGCACGCCAGGGCTTTGTATCAAGCCACCTGTAGTACCAGACAACAGGAGCAAAAAAAAAGTTTTCCCCATGGGTGTACCAAGTCATTGCAAGCCCTGGATGAGATAAGGCAAGCTGTTTAAGGACAGCCCACAGAGAGGACAATGCAGACATCAGTGATTTCATTTGTGTTAAAACCGAAAGAAGGCATTACGGTATGATTGGTTCCAAAGGGGAAAAAATATTTCTTTTCTTTTTTTTTTTTTTTTTTTTTTTTTTTTTTTTTGGTTGTGGGTGGGGGTGGGGGGACATTTGTTGATTGTTTTTTTTTTTTTTTAACTAGAGAATTACCTCAGGTTTACTCCACCGCACTAGCCTTTATTGATTAAAACCTCAGGGAGATAACTTCGCCTGATTGGCACGATGTTTCCACCAGAGTTGTCCCTTGATTGCAGAACAGCTGTGTGGCTGATGGAAGCTGGGTCGTCTATCACGCCATGGGCCATGGCGTCTTTCACGCGGGTCAATATCACGGAAAGCACCATTTCCGATGACGTCACGAGAGGGGAGGTTAATGCATCGACAAGCCTTCCGGAAACCGTGGCCGAATCTGGTTTCATTGATGGCGCTACCAGGGCTGCTATGACTGAGGTAATTGCTTTTGATTAGAGCTTGATCTACGCTGGGTTTTTTTTTTTTTTTTTTGTTTTTCATCTTTTTGCTTTTTTTTTTTGAAAAGTCATTTTCTCCCTTCCCTCTCCCACTTTACCAGTTCCATTCTTTTCTCATTCCCGACCGCGTCTCCCTTCTACCAAAATCGAACCCCAAGCTATATTTCTTCTGCAATTATCTTCCTCCCTCGCCCTCCTCTCTCTCTCTCTCTCTCTCCATCTCAGGCTTGATTTGTCCCCTCCACTGCCCCCCTCCCTCTCTCTCTCTCCCTCTCTCTCTCTCTCTCTCTCTTCAGGCTCTCTCCCCTCCACTGCCCCCCCCCCCCCCCCCCCCCCCCTCTCTCTCTCTCTCTCTTTTTCTCTCCATCGATTCTTTGATGATATCATTTATTTCAGGATGGCAAGTCAGTCACGTAATTGTATATCATATTACCCTCACTTCTTTTTCTTATACCAATAATCTGGCTAATTGGTAAAATGGCCCTT
>JADBJO010001597.1:322500-337500 GCA_016801955.1 Conus betulinus | reverse complement strand
CATTCAAAACTTTTAACTACGCCACAGCTAACGTCAAAAGCCGTATATATCCAGTAGTCTTTGACTATTCCACAGCTATCATTAAACACACTATGCACCTTAAGTAGTCTTCGACTACTCCACGGCTAACATCAAAAGCTGTGCACACTCAGTGGTCTTTCGACTACTGCACAGCGAACATCAAAAGTTGTGTATATTTAGTCGTCTTCTGACCACTCCACAGCGAACATCAAAAGTTGTGTATATTTAGTCGTCTTTTGACCACTCCACAGCTAACATCAAAAGTTGTGTATATTTAGTCGTCTTTTGACCACTCCACAGCTAACAAGAAAAGCTGTAAACCTTCGGCAGTCTATGACGACTCCACAGCTAACATCAAAAGCTGTATACATTCAGTCGTCTTGGACTTCTCCACAGCCAACCTCAAGTACTGTGTGCATCCAGAGGTCTTTGCCTGGCGAGGTTTTCCCAGGACTGCAAATACATATAGGAAACCAAAGGGGTCCCCATTTCAAATTACATAACATAGTTCTCTTTCCGAAGTTTTAACTACAAACATCTTGACTTACTTGACTTATGCCTCTTGATTCCCTGAGGAACATAGGACCGCACAAACATCTTACCCAAACCAAAATAAATCAACAAAAGTTTAGTCTTTTCATTTAATACGAAACCGTCTCAGCACGCCTCTGGTCACCTGTACGATTTCCTTCACGAATTTCCACACACGCTGATCGCCACAGTCCTCGACTAAAGCTGGATTCAGGATGAACAATGTCACCTATTGATTATTTCCCTTCAGCTGGAAAGCAGTCCGAAACAGCTCAACTTCGCGGAGGAGATAGGGCAGCATAAGTTCTGCCGCCAGTTGGTAATGTTCCGGGATCCCAGCTTGGCTTACCACTGGAGGAGTGTCGATCCGTGACTGGTTTGACGGCTTCCATATGTCTTAAATACCTACAGTACGACAGGCGATGTTCGGAAGTCAACAAGAGAGGTATCGGTTCAGCGAGAGTGATCCCCGCGGTTTTCATGCGACAGATACGGCTGATGGGCACTCCCAAGGAACTTCCGTCACATCAATCAGCTTAACAGCTCAGTGGAAGACGGGCATTATCTTCCCTTTGTGTTTCCTCGGAACGGTCTGTTACAACGGAACGGAAAAAGCGAGAAACGCAAGCAGACTTAGATTTGATGAGAGTGCCCTTGTCATTTAATTTCCTTTGTCTTTTTTTTTTATTCTCTTTCTGCTCTTACGGGTTTTAATAGTCATAATCATGGACAGGTAAGGAGATGACATTAGAAAATAAAAGAGCTTTAACCATAAATTATATATTGTTAATACTCATTAAATGTTAAGGAGTTGGCATTAGAAAATGAAAGAGCTTTAACCATATTTCTTCTCAGTTTGGTTCACGAAGTTTGGAAGGAACTGGGAACATGAAATATCGGAACTTGAAAAATTGCGTGAAGAACTCCAAAATGACAAAACGCAGTTTACGCCTCGTCATTAATTAACTTTTCAATTGGCTCTGTTCACTATATCAACAACGAAAACGCGGAAGGACTGGAGTCTCTCCAAGGGGAACACACACCAGTCTGCATCTAAGAGGCTGGACGCGCAGTAGAGGTGTGTGCCCATTGAACACTTTCCACTTCGGTCGCACAGACGCACAGTGTGGTTACTCAAACCGAAGAAGAATTTGGAAAAACAACAAACTTAAAAAAAAAAAAGGTCTCGGCCCCCCAAATGGCCATAAGAAACATTACTCAAGCATCACACACCCACACACACCACACCCACACCCACACACCACACACACACACACACACACACACACGGAAACAGCATTGCAAGGAGTGGATCACTTTCTCCACGGTGGGTCCATGTTCTGTCCAGGTGTCTTCAATGATAACAGTAGTTAGTTCATAGGCTCCTCCTCCGCTGCCAGTCGCCATCTTATCCAGTACTACCTGTCGTATGTGGGGAAAAACACAGGAAGCAAAGCAGACCTGGAGAGGGGTGAACTCTGCCAGGTTTGATTTGCCCATGACACGCCACATGAAAGAGGACACTACATGACACGCCACATGGAAGAGCACACTACAGGACACGCTACATGGAAGAGCACACTACAGGACACGCCACATGAAAGAGGACAAGACAAGAGACCATACCGTGGATGAAACAACAAGAAGATATGGCATGGATATCCGCGCCGAGAACTCCAGCTTGATGGCCGGCCACTATGCCGCCTTCAGTGCAGATAACACTGTCAGTGCACTGAAGCTGGGGCTGTGCGACAGTCCCTTACCTGCAATCCATCATCAGCAAGCAATATGGCATCCAAACCAAGAATCCTGTCATACCAGCCGCCGTGGCGAAGTGGTTAGCGTCGCGGACTCCCGGCTGGGAGGTCATGGGTTCGAATCCCATCAGAAGTCATGTGGGTTTTTCTGCTCCGACCGGTTCATACCCCAGAGTTGAGTTTGCTGTGGACTCAGTTGGGAAGACTGGGACCACACAGTCGAGTTTCATCCACTTAATGGATGCGTTTCTGAGAGTGTTGCTCAAATTTCCTGACCAACACTGCAGGTGTCTGTATCTCTCGGGCCTGGTTGACGCCGGGATATATTATGAAAGGAAGCGTAGAGTACAGCCCTGTCATGTAGTCTCAGACCGAAATGGAAATCTGTAGCATCATCATCTTAATCGTCCTCATTCTCATTGATCAACATTAAAAAAAAAGTCTCAAATTCTGTGGCCCTTCATGCCCTGCTCTCATGGTGACCTCAGTTTTGATGTCCTCTCCACGTCTGTGGCCTGGTTTGGTTCCGTCGGGGTCACCAGTATCGGTGAGTCCATGGGGGCTGTCGTTGGACGGACGTGGTAGGCGCCCTCCGGAGGGAGAGCTCACTCACGCCAGCTCCGCGGCTAAGGGGGCTTAGTAGGTGGTGTCCTGCGTATGGTAGATCAGAACAGGCGCCACTGAACACCACCGAAGTGACTCGGCAGCAGTGCAGCGTTTCCTCCGGTGGGTTGCCTCCTAACGACTTGACATTTGTGCTCCCTGTGGATTGCTGGTGCCGGGGCTGCGGCGGGGCCGACCGGGCTGTGGATGTGGACGGGATGTCGGAATGAGCGGCGTGTGGTGCACTGCCTCTGAGGTGGCGCAGAGGTTGGGACAGCAAAAAAAAAAAAAAAAAAATCCTGTCATGGGCAGCAAAGACAACACCAGCGCTGTCCAGACTGAAACCTGTATGGAAGGACAATAACATCTCCATGAACCACGATCATGCTCCTGCATGCACTGGCACAGTCCATCGTCAAGTATCCATGTGACACACGGACCCTCACAGAAAGAAAATCCAACTCATCGAAGTGAGAAGTTACCGCAAGTTCTAAACTTGAAATAGAACGATCATCTGCAAATCACCGATGAACAAGTGCGTGAAAACATCAGGCGGCACATCAGAACATATGATCTACTGACATCGGTCAAGAAAACGACTTTGGTTCGGCCACATAACCAAATCCAGTGGCCCTGTAGAAACAAGCCTCCAGAGTACTGCTGAGGGAGGGAGGCGAAGGAAAAGGCAGAAAAAACAAAACCGATGGATTGACAGCGTTGCCCAGTGGACAGGGAAACCATGTGCAGAGGCCCAGGCTTTGGCACACACACACCTGACAGAACTGGAGGGACCTGGTGAACTGGTCTGCAACGCGTGGCGCCCCAGTGACTCTCTACAGAGCTAGAGGCAGAAAGAAAAAAACAAGAAGACGACTGACCAATCACAGATCTGCTGAGCAGGGTTGAGAAGAAGGGCAAGGGGGGTGGTGATGGAGCATGGGATTGTATCATTGGTTGACGAATGAAAATACTCCCCATGAGAGAGAGAGAGAGAGAGAGAGAGAGAGGTGGTGGTGGTGGAGTGGGGGGGGGGGGGAGTACAGAGGGTGAGGATGAGAGTGCAACAGTGCATTACCTACATAACGTCATAAACATTTGTTGATGACATGCGTTTCTGTGACGTCGGTGGTGGTGGTGGTGGTGGTGGTGGTGGTGGTCTTACATTTTGCAGACCTAGACGAGGGGGGTGGGGGGAAGGTGTGTCAGGGGCGAGTAGAGGGAGGACCAGGACCCCACTCGCCTCCCTGTCACCCCCTATCCCCATCCCCACCCCTCACCTTTGATTGGCACCTGTAATGGTGCTACCCACAGCAAAATATCTGAACATGATAGAGCAACAAAGACACACGCCAACTGAGAATATGGATGAGGCAGAATGATTGCGACGCACTTTTTTTTCCCTAGACAGCAGCTGAAATTTCACACAAAGAAACGAGTTGTCAGGCCAAAGGCTGGTGTTTTATTATGTCTTTGGATGCTTACTTGGCCCAGTGGGTAAGATATCAGACTCCTGTTCTAAGGTCCTGGGTTTGATTCTCTCCCTATACAAACAGGTTGGAAGGTAGTTTTCTTCGGAGTTAGAATCTCTGCAGATTGCAGTCCCCTCCTGTTTCTTCAGAAGAGGGTCTGAACCGAGGACCTACGCATGAAAGCATGTATAAACACATTTTGCCCGCATGTTAAATCCCACTCCACCTTTTGAAGAAAGAGTAGACAGTCATGTACCGATGGTATGGATGACACAAGAATCAAACAGGCCCACATGGGTGGTGTTTCGACATCGCTGCCAAAGACAGAATACCCGGGCCCTTCGTCAATGAGGAGTTAATTAATCGTACTTTAAGAGATGTTCTTAGAGTTAAGAAGGGCCCGAAAAGGCTACCATACCGACCTGAACTACCACCCCAGACACACAGAGAGGATTCTATAGGAATCTCATAGCTTGTTTTCATTACACCTCCTGGCAAGCTGTATTGCCTGAGGACAGTACTAGGGGGTCTTCACGGCTGCTTGTGGTGAACTACTTTTTGCCAGCATTCGCGTGGTGAGGCTCTTTTTCAACAGTTTTCCACCCACATTGTTCTGCCCTGCAGTACCTATCGTCTTCCCCTCGTTCTTCGATCATCTGGAGTCCAGGGAAGAGGCTCTTATTGTGCACATTGTGCAGCATCCGGTGACGCTCTACGGATGCGTTTCACCCCCTGCACCTTTTTCTAGGCTACCTGATGCTTTTTTTTTTAGCTGTTGTTGTTATGTTGTTGTTGTTTCCTGTCTAAAAGAAGCAGTGCAGATGATGTGCAGGTGGTCAGATTGGAAGAGGAGAAGGGGAGAGGAGTGAAGAGGGGGGGGGGGTGAATGGGATGGCAGATGCACGGTGGAAGTTATCATCATTTGGAAAACGTCGGGCATAGCCGCACAGTTTTGTCCTCGGATGAGGTGTGGTGGATGCAGTCACAGCTTTGGGTTCAAGGCAGTCCAAATGGATGCAGCAATGCCTCACGCTCAACAGCCTGGTCTGGAGGTTGTTCTGCTGTGGGACAAATCCGCAATGTGTGTGTGTGTGTGTGTGTGTGTGTGTGTGTGTGCGTGCGTGCGTGCGTGCGTGCGTGCGTGCGTGTGTGTGTGTGTGTGTGTGTGTGTGTGTGTGTGTGTCAGTGAGAGAGAGAGAGACAGAGACAGACAGAGAGAAGAGACACGGAGAGACAGAGAGAGAGAGAGAGAGAGAGAGAGAGAGAGAGAGAGAGAGAGAGAGAGAGAGAGAGAGAGGAATACATATATATATATATATATAGAGAGAGAGAGAGAGAGAGAGAGGGAGAGGGGGGGGAATATGCGCGTTTGTCGGTGTGTTTGTTTGTGTGGAGAGTAAGTTTAAACCGTCTTCTTTAGTTCAAATTACATCATACAGAAAATCAGAATGCTGCGACCACATAGTCACTGCAAAAAAAATTTTTTTTTAAGCATTTGGTCCTGCAATGCGTGGAGAAAAATAGTTTTTTTTCTTCATCTTGATCCAGAAAGCACTGTACGAGATATAGTAGAATCATACAATGATTCAGAGGCACTGTATGTTGAGACAGCATCACACAGCAATTCTGAATGCGTCGTATGCTTCACCACCGTGTGCCGTATTTCAGCAAGTTTCAGAACTCTTGGACGTATAATACTCAGCGAACAATGGTAAGATAGCAAGTCGTTGAGCACTGAGTACAAAACACATGGTACTTCACAATGTACAATGGGTAAAAAAATAAAAAAAATGAAAAAAAAAAAAAAAAAAAAAAAAAAATTTTAGCCCAGTGAGAAGGAATTGAACGCAAATATCTGCTACGAATCATAATCCGCTGTTCACAGGAAATACCATCAAGAAAAATGGATGGAACAGCCAATATCACTGTCAAAGGATCGGATGAAATTCATTCATCATTAGAAACCGGTGTCGATCACAGCAGATGGCCTCTGCACAATAGAGAACACAGGGAAACTCATGCCGTGTCACTCAATGGCCGACTGCTTTTACTGTGCCCATTACTGCCCGGACCTGCCTTCCGTGGTCGGCCGTGGGGGGAGGGGGGTGGGGGGTGGGGATAGAAGAATAAAACGAAAACCGTTGAAAATGTATCCACAAAACAGAATACCACCGAAAGGTTTCCTTTCCATCGCACGCGATCGAAATGAACATAACAAACGCGCCAATTCATGTGTAAACACACGTATGAACTTCGCATGAAGCGACCCACGACATGTTAAAGCATATCATACAGCGATTCAGAATTCACTGTGTGTAGTATATGTGACGCCATACAGTGATTCAGAATATTCTGTATGTTGTAAGCCGTGGACCTGTCTTGCAATGATTCATGATTCCAAGGACTCCAGCTTCATCATTGCATGGTGTAGCTGAATGAAATGAAAGTTATCACAAACAAACAACAATATGCAGTGGAAATGTGTGTGCGTGTGTGTGTGTGCGTGCGTGCGTGCGTGCGTGCGTGCGTGCGTGTGTGTGTGTGTGTGTGTGTGTGTGTGTGTGTGTGTGTGAAAACAACTATTTACAAGAGCACACTCTGGTATAAAAAGCATTTACCACACTATAAAATGGTTGAAGCTCACCTGCATTCAAACAAATAGTTGCTTGTTTCGTTTTTGTTTTGCTTGTTTTCTAAAGCAGTGTAGTATAAACAATAAAACTGCGTCAAATTAGTGAAAAGACAAAAGAAAAATAGGAAACTCAATTAACGTATGTCCTATTTAATGGTGTGCGGTTCTTCGTAAAATCATTGCTTTCTTTTTTTTTTTTTTTTTTTTTTTTTTTTTTTTTGTTTTTTGTCTTGCTTTGTTTAAAGCACTCTTTAACTCAAAAGAAAAAAATGGCTCAAATGAGAGGTGATCAAACAAGGATGCACCGTGCTCGCCTGTTCACAAGAAAAGATGTGGCTTTTGCATGAGCGACGCGTTTCGATCTGTGGGTCTACAGCGGACAACACCAAAATGGCCAAATACACTGAAAGGATTGAGGGTGCATGTCGAAAGTTCCTTTCCTTTCCTAATGTATTTGCTTATCCTGGTGATCGTTTGCCTTGCCGGTTGAACACCTCAGGATTGAAACATATTGTTCATATACATTTTCCTGTTAGTTTCGTTTTATGGAGAACACAATACAGGTGCCTATTTTCTTACAGATTTTTTTTTTGCTATACGTTACACAAGTGTATTTTCGCATAGTACTTGACAAAAAGTGCTTATTTTATTTTTGGAAGAGTGGTTCCGTGTGTGCATGATGTCATAGTCGAAGTTTACAAGTGTGGAGTTCAGCAAACTCACCAGACAAAACTTTACAGACAAGTGTGTTTTGAGTCCCCAAGCTGTCTAGACATTCATAAAGGTAAAATAGTACTGTACGTTTCACAAAGTTGAATTGCATTTGTACAATGTCCAGGTATAGCAGATTTACTCCGAAACAACTCGAACGAGGACACACCTAGCAAATTGATTCTTCCTGCTCATTCAGCAGCTTCACACACACACACACACACACACACACACACACACACACACACACACACACACACATATACACACATACACACACACCTCTCATCACGACAGTTCCGTAAACAGCCCCAGCCAAACACGTCCTCTTGTGGTGCCAGGAACTATGGTGCACAGAGAATTCCCCAATAGTAGGCAGCCTTAGGACCATCCATCAGAGAGGCCCTGCACTGCTGCTGAGTCACTTTGCTGGTGTCCGATGGTGCCTGGGCTTGTTTCAGCATAGTCCCTTTTCAGAGTGTAATCGCTTCACCGCACGGACAGAGCAAAGAAAAAGTGCCACCCGAAGAGAGAAGACTACTACACTCCACTGCTCTACTTTCTTCTTGAATATGATCATAAGGAGAGAGTAATAAAGGAGGCTATTGTTGAGGCTATTGTTCTTTAATTTCATAATGAGTGATAGAGATTTTGATTGTCCTATGCAGTTCCTTTGTTTGTTTAATTTTGGAGGCTATAAAGTGAGACTATTCTCCATGCTTTATCGAACGAAATTTGAACGACACTCTCAAAGAGGCAATTGTTCTGTGAATGAGACATGACCCTGTGGATTTCCAGTCTCTGTATTGGAACTCATGCCACACCTACTTCTGGATTACAGCCAGCTTTGGCACAAAAAAAATCCCAAATGACAAGCCTCAGATGTGGTTCTTATTCACAACGTGCCAATCGAGAGAGCGTGTTTATGACCCATTTCGTCACTGGGTCTTCACTCGTTTTTACTGGAATTGTCATTCTGGAGATGGTGAACCGCTACCTGTGAGCCTGTGTGTTTGAATTCTGGATGTGTGAGCAACATTGTCAGTTACCTCCTCGCTGATGATGCCATTTTTGTCTCTGGCATTCATTATGCAGGTTGGTAAGCGTAAATTTATACTCATGGTACTTGTGTTTGGAATATGTGGTGAATGGAAATTAACATTTTGTTGCGCTACTGTGTGTCAGTTAATATATAGGCTAATTACCTTAAAACTCGTCTCCGACCACCTAATAAAACCACAGTGGGGGTACATAAGAGAGCATCCCAACAGCGATGGCAGACTTTCCCTAACTGCATCACGAACGCTTTACTCCTTCCTTTGGGAGTGAAACCACGTGCATTAATTTTCATTCGTTATGCTGTTGGTCGGGAGTTGTGGTTGTAAAAACAGATACCCCAAAGATCGCCAATTTGTTGTGATCGGAGATCTTACATGCCTCCTTGACCCCTAGAACTATGTCAGTCAGGGAGGTAAGTCTCTTGTTAGGTTCATCCAGTCAAAGCGGACCTAAGAGAAGAGACAAGATGAAGCACGATCCCTGTTCCTCCAGGCTGGGGGATGGGCACAGGGCTAAGAACCCTGTCCCGAAAAAAAAGACTGTTGTAAATACCATGTCAAGGAACCCAGCTTTACCCGGCAGAGAGGAACAAAGCAGACCGGACAGATTGATTTGTGGCAGAGGGGGGACCAAACAAAAACCGAAAGAACGGCTCCAGCTCCCAGCACCAGACTTCCTGACGCAGAAACACACACATACGATTCGTGCGTTGAAATGTGCCAGAGAGTCGGAGCAATCTGTGAAAGAGGTGAACAAATGTGGTCTGAGCTTGTTGGAGGTCACTTAGACAAGACTGGCAAACACAGGAAAGCAGTGACTAAAGATCGGAGAAGTTATCATCCGATGAGGAAGGGCTAAAGACAACCACCGGTATGGGAGTTGTTGCCCTCATCATCATCATCAATAAACATGCCAACACTTTGCTGCACTGGTGGTGAGCTATCAATTGTCTGTTCTAGATGGGATTTAAAACCATCTGGGCTAAAACTGTTCATAATGGTGGCCCACGTGCCTCTGGTCAATGCTGATTAGATGGCTAAAGATCATTTCAACGGCACACTTCAGGCACCGTATCCTTCGCCTGGTGGGAGCTGAAAGGCAAGAGTTGACACCAAAACGAAATCAGAGAGAGAATCATGGGGCGGCATGATCTAGAAGACCCCACTAACAATGGCATACGACCTGCTGGACTTTGTGAAGAAAACGACATAGTCATCATCGGTACAATTTTGGCACACAAGACTATTCACAAACTGACTTAAATGTCACCAAACAGAAGAAGTTTAAAAACGAATTGTCCATATTACAATCAACAGCAAGCGGAGGCCCTCCTTGTAGAATGTACTTGTGTTGCAAAAGGCTGACGTTGGTGGTGACAACAATCATCGAGTGATGAAGCTATACCTGAAACTGTAGAAGGTAAGCATCGCAGACATCGGAAACCAGTGCTAGGACTATGACCGGCTAAAAGACCAGCAGTAAGCAGGAGTTCAGCATTGCTCCAAAGAACCGAATCGAGAAGGAAGTGATAACGTTGCGCGACTTTACCAAAGCCACGAAATGAAGCAACAAAATAGACCACAGGCTACAGGAACAGTGTAGTCCAAGTCGATATCCGCCCAACGCATGGTAGACAAAGAAGAAAATCTGGGACATCAAGTCACCTAGGCTGAGGATGAGGTTTGCAAACCAATGCAGGGAGAAAAAGCAACGCAGTAACAAATTGTGCCGAAGAGGGACAAACGGCTACACATACGACTCACTGAGAAAGCTGAGACAGCCGCCAAACAGAAAAAAACAGAAAAAACAACTCGCATGATCGCCAGTCAAATTCAGAGTGCTGTTGAAAGAACCAGGATATCCAAGACAAGGATGAGGACAGAACGTCCATCACAGAAAAAGATGCCAAGTTGCTAAGGTGGAGACAAAACTTCCAGGAGAATCTGTACTGTTGAGATCCACCAGCGTTTGCTGACATCACTGAGGCAGAAGAGGAACTGCACATCAATATTGATATCATGGTGGTGAAGTTCAAGATTTTGAAGGCTGAAGAATAGGAAACATCATGTTTTCGCCGGCAAATCCTGTGAGACGAAAAGGAGCAGCCCCTGGTGCCAGGAGAACTGGTGTCGTCACTAGCTTCCCAAAGAGAGGGAGCTCAGGAACTGCGACAACAACAGAGTCTTCACTCCACTGTCCTTCACCGGCAAGGTCTTTAACCGGGAACAGGCTGGTTTCAATGAGAGGAAGATCATGTGTCGAATACATCTTCATACTTTGCCAAATCCTTGCGGCATATTCTTTAACGCAAAAGCCTGTATACAGCTTGCACCCCGCCTCTCTTTGGAAAATCCCCCAACTGTGTGAACTGCCCCAGAACCTGGTGAGCATCATCCAGTCTCCTTGGCAGAACCCTGAGTATCATGTCATCCATCACAAGAAGCTGACGAATTTTTCAAGATGAACACTGGAGTCAGACAGGGATAAATCCTGTCACTGACGCTGTTCTCTTTGGCTATCGACTGGTTGATGGGCAGCATCACCGATTGGAAAGCAACAGGGCATCTAGTGGACCCCGACTTCTGTGTTAAAGGACCTGAACTGGGTGGACGACCTAGGACTACCGTCAAACAGGCACCAAAATATGCAACAGAGAGACAATCAGTACTTCTGAATTCCAGATGAATGACAAGAAGGCACAAGTCCTGAGAAAGATCGCCAAATCAACTAGCCAGTCACTGTGAATAGCAGGCCACAGGAAGAGGTTCAAGAGCTCAACAACTGGGGTTAGTAAGCTGAGAACAGATGACAGACCAGGAGATAAAGAGCAAATCAGGGAAGCAAATAAAGACTTCGCCATACTCTAACCCATTTGCATATCTGCCAACCTCAGCGGCCACAGGAAGAAAAGGATCTTCAAGAAAATTGTCCTCGTTGTTCTCCTGTTCTGCTTAGACTGCTGGGTTCCTGCCTCTATGTAGCAGAAGTTGGGGGTGTTCCCTATCAAACACCTGTGGCGTAATCCTCAAGACCTCCTTGCCAAACACTATCTCCAGTGCAGACGTTTAAAGCGGGGCAGGAACGGTGACGAGGCACGAGACAACCCAGGCGGATCATGAGATTGTTGGGACACATTTTTTGCATGGCACCGAACTCACTGACCGAAACAGTTCTACACTGGACACCCGAGGGGTAAAGGCGACCCAAAGAAGTCCGGTGTAAAATAGTCGAGAGGGAGCTAGCTAGTTGGCAAATAACTATCTAAACGACCCTCAGAGCAGCAGCAGAGACGAGTGCAGATTGCCTACCATCGCCTAAAGCGTCAGATGGCACAGAGGATTGAACTTCTGATAGAGCGAGGTAGTTGGCAAAGAACTATCTAAACAACCCTCAAAGCAGCAGCAGAGACGAGGGCAGATTGCTTACCATCGCCTAAAGCGTCAGATGGCACAGAGGATTGAACTTATGATGATCTACCATAGCAAGTTGGTACTTTGCTGTGTGGGGCAGTTTGATGACTTTTTTTTCACGCTACTACAAGTGTACAATTTTATATAAATACTTCAAGATGTATTTCTTTGTGGTAAAAATAGATTGGTCTGATGCTGGTATAAAAACGTTTTATGAGAATAATTCAATGTGCAGTGTGTGTGTGGCAGCATTTTCGTCGTGGAGCTCATATAATTTTTTCGCAAACTATTGGATGTGCACATTGTGAACTATTACCCACTCCCTAAAATGCTGGTGTTTGGTGTGTGTAGGAATGTTTTGTAGTAATGCTGATATATGCCTTAATCTAGATACACAAGCAAATTAAAATGTAGTTTGTGAGCTGCTACACAGTGTTTCATAATGTGTGTGTGTGTGTGTGTGTGTGTGTGTGTGTGTGTGTGTGTGTGTGTGTGTGTGTGTGGACGGAGGGGGGGGGGTGGCGGATGGTGTTCAGATAGGATGGAGGTGGTGGGAATGGTGATGGTGAATGGGGAGTAACATTTTTTTTAAACCCAAACCGTTTGCTGTGCAAATGGTGAACTACAACCTACTCGAACTACTTCCTACTCTTTGTAAACGTTTCTTTCTATTTTATTCTCAAACTATTTGCTGTTGAGATAATGAACTGCTGCTTCATTTCTGTAGTATATCTTGAATAATCTTAAATGATGCTACTCGCAAACTTTTTCCTTGTGCTCATAATGACTGGCTACTTACATCCTGTGATGGTTCTTGTGTCACTCAATTTCCAAGCTGTTTTATTTTCTCTTTTTTTTTATCCACAGGTGTGAACTGCTACCTGCTGCCCGTGGTGTTTGTGCTGGGGGTGGGCGGCAACGTGATGAGTGTGGTGGTGCTGACGGTGCACGGAATGAACGTCTCCACCAACGTCCTGCTGCTGGGCCTCACTCTGTCCGACCTCTGCTTTCTTCTCTCCATGTACGCACGGTCAGTTGAGGTCCGTCTTGGTGGTGGCGACGGATTCAGGTTTTAAAGAAAAAGGTTAAAAGTTCCCCTAGCCTGGTGGTCCTACGGACAATGAACCATCCGAGGTGCACCGTGTCTACGGCCGGCATAATGCAAGGTGGGCCCCATCCCCTCTCCTTCAGCCGCTTTTAACCTTCCCTGTTCTGAATCAGGTGCCAATTGACTGCTGAGTGGACAGAGGAGGGTTTCCAAGCCTGAAAAAAAAAATCCTACGACACGTGTGGTTCGAACTCGTGACCTTCAGCTCCCCAGATGAACCATTAACCACGGGTCCCTCTGGTGACAGACTTGAAAAAAAAAAGGTTAAAGTCCCGTAGGCGCAGTGAACCATTAAAGATTCCTACTTTGACAACAAAAGTGATTGGTTTCCCCCCTGGACAGACAAGACGAGCGGATTCCAGGACAGATTTAAAATCTGCTTCAATTTCCGCTTTCAGTCACCTCGCTTTGAAACTGTTCAAGATTCGTCGTGTTGAAAGCATGGTTTCATCGAAGGCGGAGTTTACAGTAGGGGTTTCATGGAAGGAGGAACCCAGCCGCTCTCTCTCTCTCTCTCTCCGTGCTTTCGCCTTCTTGAACTGAATCAGGTACCAGTTCAGGGCTGGGATAAGCAGCAGAGAGAGTTTGTAAGCCGTCAAAACCCAATCCCACGGGTGGTCCAGTTTCACCACCACCAGTTCTGCAGACAAAATCTTACACGGGTGATACTTAGTTTAGTGCGAAGCTGTGCCGTGCGTCTTCCCACCATGTGGGGCTGACAAAGTAAAGCAGAGCAGGATATCATTTTCACTTCTTTCTGTTTAGCCTGCTCAGATGATAACTAGAAAAGAGTTGAATGTATCTTCATCCGAGTTTGCGCAGGATCTTTCGTAAAGGCATCATCTGTTATGCTGTTGATGAAGGTCAGTGTGGTTCGGTCTACTCCTGGTGTCGGTGTAACCAAGTACCACCAGCCACATTTGGATAGTAAACCCAACAAGGAAATCTGACTCAGGGAGGGATGGGCTCCGCCTGACTCGACTTGCCGAGACGCACCGCTACGACAGAAAAAAAAAAAACCCGAAGCCACGGCACACAAATTTACAGAGCTGGAGGAAACTGGTGTACTGTTGTACAGTTCGGAGACTCAGTGGCACCATAGTGGTATGGGTGAGAGAAGAAGAGAGAGGGTCGACATTTTTTTTGTTTTGTTTGTTGTTTTTTTAACTTTTAGGGTCTCTTGGTAGGAAATGATGATAGACTGTCTTCATTTGTGCCAAGAAGGGCTAATGGGAACACTTGGTTAAGTTCAGCTTTCTGACGCTGTTTTTTTTTTTTTTTTTTTTGTTCTTCCAAACTGATAACACTTTTGGGGGGCAACATGTTTTGTCTGGCCACTTCAGCTGACGTATGTTACGTAAAAAAACACACCGTGTTTTTTGTTAAACCATTTACGCGAACTGATTAAAACACACCGTGTTCTCTTTCGTCAGCTCGTTTCTTTGTCCCTTTGAACTCCATGCTCGTCTTCTGTTATTCTTTATCACCGTTGTTTTACCCAGCTTTGTCTTTTTTTTTTTCCTCAAACGACCATATTTGTGTAACGATTCCTCTACACTGCATCACCCCTCCCTCTCTCTCTCTCTCTCTCTCTCTCTCTCACCTTACCCCCCTGTGCAGGAAGGTGTCTTGTCTGGTTTCCCACGTGGACGAGACGGCAGGCCGTACGCTGGAGACGGCCCTGATCCCCAACGTGTAC
>JADBJO010001597.1:290000-295000 GCA_016801955.1 Conus betulinus | reverse complement strand
CCACCGTAAAGTGGACCCTGAACGCGGAGACGGCGCTGGCGATCCAGTAGAAGGTGATGAGCAGCCGGCCTCGCGGCGCGTCTGGCGCAGCTCCTTGTGGAAGGTGGTGATGTAGCGGTGCCGCACCAGGGCCAGGGCCAGGATGGAGTACTCGCTGGCCAGCAGCAGGAAGCACTGCAGGATCAGGATGCCCCGGCACACCGCCTGGGTGGAGGTCACCAGGTCCAGCTTGGCGTGGACCATGTACACCTTGAAGGGGATCAGCAGGGCCAGCAGGATGTCTGTGGATTATTGGGAGAAAAAAAAAAAAAAGGGGGGGGGGGGGGGGTAAAATCAGGCTGTGTCTAGCTCAGTGGGCAACAGAGGCCTCATTAGGTGATGATTGACACACGAGGATTTACCTGGTGACTGTTCTGAGATCTTCAAGCTGCATGGACTTTCGTCAGTGGTATCCACATATTTAATTATTCTGTGGTACGAAGATCGTTGGGATTAATGTTCCCTTTTAAGTAAGTCCATCTTGAAGTCCTATCACCTCATAGCAGAATGGGACAGTGATTTGTTTGAGACTTACGTTGTCTGGGTCACAGCAATATAAAAGGGCGTGCTCATCTCCCTCTTTTCGCCGCCATAGTTTGCCCTGAAGTGAATTAGGTAAACTTTTTTTTTCACTGCTGGGTAAGTAAGGGTTTCCTAGCCTGTGAAGATCCGACTCCATGTATAATAGTTCAAACTCGCCATCGTCTGCTTAGGAGGCAAACGCTCCAACCATGTACAAAAAGTATTTTTGTCTGTTCTTTGTTTGTACCGCCTTTCTTGCCCTTCCAGCAGAAATACACCTACGCCGCTCATTTTGCACACACACCCCCCCCCTTCCTTTCACCCACCATCTCCCCTACACAAACATGCCTTGGATCTCCCTGTCGCAATTCCAGCATCAGCAGTCCGTTTGAAGCTAGGAATAATCGGTACGGATGCGGACATTTTAACCATGATTCGGCCATTGTCCATCATGAAGGGGTGTATTTACATACAAACATTTGTCCAATCTGGCGTTTATAAAAATGAATGACTTTCGTTCATAAACACACTTTGCAGTCATTTTAAGAAATGAGAGTAGAACGTAACGTAGCTTAAAACGCCCTTGTGCATATTATTGACTGACAAATTTCTGACGGTTTTCTCATGCGTGCACGTCGTGAGCAATACTAAGTTACTGACTCGGAACCTCATAATATTTCGACGGTATGTATTGTTCTCTAAAGTAATGTAGAACAGGGCAGCACAAAACAAAAATGCACCTCATTTTTTTTTTTCTCTTGTTGACAAAGTGGACATATATCAAGTCGTTTTCACTGTTTTAGGTTTTGGAATAATAGGTCGTTATGAGGAAACCCACCAGAGGGGGCACTGCAGTGTACACATGAGTTCCGTGGTTGTCGATGTTTAAAGCTAGGTAGTGTGTGTGGTGGGTTGGGGGAGGATCAGAGGATCAGAGGGGGTGGGGGGGGGGGGGGGGGGTCACAATATAGCTGGAGACGAGTGAAACGTGGAAAGGGATGGAGGTGGCAGCAATTCTGTTCCAATGCAGGCAGACAGAAATGAGCAAAAAGAAAACAAGCACTTGTTTTTGAAAGCTCCTTTTGTCTGTTTACGTAATCATAGCGGACGTTGTAAAAAGAAAACGAGCACTGTTTTTTTAAAAGCTCCTTTGTTTGTTTACGTAATCATAGCAGACGTTGTTTTCATTGTCATTGTTGTTGATATCTTCTGTTGCCTTAAAAAAACAAAGACAAAAAAAACAAAACAGAAGAATAGTCTGCTGGATCAAAAGTGATAAATCTGTCTCCGTGTGGTGAGTAACATGATTCAGTGGTAACTCAAAGCTAGCTAAAGCGAAGAAATGGGTTCCTTCACCGCCACTTCCATGCGGCCAGTTGGAGCTTCATAGTTCTAAAACAGAAAAGCAACATCTGAACTGAAATACCGGAGGAGGCAACGGATAGGTCTTACTGGCAACAGGATGTAACGAATCCAGTGGTGCCAAAGGCCAATGGATAAAGCACTTCCTGGACGCCAGAATGGTCCTTCGCCTGATTTTGTCTTGTACGTGGTGGCATTTTCTTCAACCCCCCCCCACCCCACCCCCCACCCCCCTCCCCATTTTCTGTCCCTCTCACCTACAGGCTTAAGACAGCAGTTATTTTGAGTGCTAAAGCTATTCTTCTTAAGAGGCTGAATATAAGTATTGAAGTCTTGTATGGAATATACACTTTGCGTACATAGGTATAAGGATGGTGCACACACACACACACACACACACACACACACACACACACACACACACACACATAAGGGAGAAAAAAAATAATAAAAGGGAAGAACAGCCAAAAGCTTCGGAAATACACATCAAAACCACAAAGGTGTGGCCAAAGTGGAATACAATCATGCCCACAACCAATGCGTGATACACGTGAATTTCCACACCCCCCTCGCTGTCGCTCCCGTTGTTTTTGAAACATACGACTCTAGCACTACCTTGAAATCCGAAGTTGGCTGACCTGAGGCGATCATGGAGGTGACGTACATATTCTAGCACAACCTTGAAATGCAAAGTTACCTGACCTGAGGCGATCATGGAGGTGACGTACACGTTCTAGCACTACCTTGAAATCCGAAGTTGGCTGACCTGAGGCGATCATGGAGGTGACGTACATATTCTAGCACAACTTTGAAATGCAAAGTTACCTGACCTGAGGCGATCATGGAGGGTGACATACACGTTCTAGCACTACCTTGAAATCCGAAGCTGGCTGACCTGAGGCGATCATGGAGGTGACGTACATATTCTAGCACAACCTTGAAATGCAAAGTTACCTGACCTGAGGCGATCATGGAGGTGACGTACTTATTCTAGCACTACCTTGAAATCCGAAGTTACCTGACCTGAGGCGATCATGGAGGTGACGTACATATTCTAACACAACCTTGAAATGCAAAGTTACCTGACCTGAGGCGATCATGGAGGTGACGTACTTATTCTAGCACTACCTTGAAATCCGAAGCTGGCTGACCTGAGGCGATCATGGAGGTGACGTACATATTCTAGCACAACCTTGAAATGCAAAGTTACCTGACCTGAGGGCGATCATGGAGGTGACGTACTTATTCTAGCCCTACCTTGAAATCTGAAGTTACCTGACCTGAGGCGATCATGGAGGTGACGTACATGTTGCGGGGAGAGGCCAGCTGGTCGGAGGACCAGAAGAGGAAGCCGATGGGCAGGTTGAGGAAGGATCACGATCATCAGGGCCACCCAGAACAACGTCAGGACCAAGGCAGTCCCCCGAAGTGTTGGAGAGGTCGATCGCCTGTCAGACAGTACAGTTCATGTCGTAGTTGGGCTTTGTATGCTTCTCTTTCTCATTTACGCGCAGGGCGCGCTCATCCATCCTCCCGCACACACACACGCTCGCACATACACATACACATACCTAAGTACACACACACACACACATACACACACAATTGCGCACGCTCGCACGCACGCACGCACACATACACACACGCACAAACACAAACGCTCGCGTGCACACACACACACACACACACACACACACACACACACGTATCTATACCTCCCAAAGCCCATGACAGCGCTTCATCCTGTCCTCCCCCCCCCCCCCCCCTTCCCCCTTTCTTTTTCGTACCTCCCAAACTCTCATCTCACTCTCTCCACACCCTATCCCCTCCACCCCCTCTCTCCCCACCCATCTCTACCCATCCACTGGGCTCAATTGCAAAAACAAAATATGAAGAAGAAGGAGAAGACAAAGTTGAAAAAGACGAGGACAAAGAAAAAGAAGAAGGAGGAGGTGGAGGAGAGGTGGTGGTGGTAGTGGTGGAGGAGGAGGAGGAGGAGAGGATCGGAAAACACGACAAGATGAGACAGACAAGATACAGATTAAAATTTACCCAACCCACAATCCCTGCGTCTCTTCCTCTTGCCCCCTTATCCTCACCCACCTTCTCTGGCAAATGGACTCGCTCGCTCCGCTGAACGAGGAAAGGGTCTGCCACTGCCCCGAGTATGTTTCCACTTTGACCCCCCCCCCCTCCCTCCCTCAACCCCCACCCCCACCCCCATCCCCACTCTCGGCTACCCTCCCTTCTCATTCCTACCCTCACCCCTACCATCCCCCTCCCCCAGTTACGTGTTGGGCATTGAAGACGTCGAAGAAAAATATTTGGACCCCTCCCCCTCCTAAGATTCAGTGCCTTGGTACCAGATCTATTTTCTGCCGGCCACCTCATTAAAGCTGATCAAAGTCATTAGTCACATCTTTGTCCTTTAAAAACCACAACGTCATACACACACACACACACACACACACACGTTTGTAAGCATAACAAATGGAATGACTGATTGGATTACCAAACCTGGTATCTATCAATTATCGCTTTTCATGACATCTAGATCTGTTTGCGTAATTGTCAGCGGATTTGTACCTAAAGTGAAAGATCCTTTTACATACACCTCACCATTTCAGCTGCAGAAGGAAGGAGCTAGTAGATCCACACACAAAGTAAAATACAAGGCGAATCCTTTTGTCGTCTGCTTCTATGTCCTGACCTTATTTTGACCTGAACAGATATTTCCCGCGCTTTCAGTGACGTCATAATTTTGACGTCAAGAGTACGTAATGAAAGTTCTCCACCCTCACCATCTCTTTGCAATTCCATGAACAAGTGTGTGTGTGGGGGGGGGGGGGGGGGGGTACGAAACCCGTTCTAGAACAACGTGTACTAACTTAGTGCCTAGTCTTACCTATTACCTAGTCTTCGACATGCTCGTTTAGAAATTCAGAGTGGTTTAAGATCTAGGAGGAATGCGGCTACTTTGAACACGAAAACAAAACACAATAACCTTCGCATGAAGAAGAAAGTCACGGAAGCGCATCAATTCTCCCCCCGTTTCATTCCCCCCCCCCCCCCCCCCC
>JADBJO010001597.1:275000-282500 GCA_016801955.1 Conus betulinus | reverse complement strand
GCGTCCTCTGTCCGGAGGGCGCCACTACGTCCATCCAACGACAGTCTCCGTGAACTCGCCGATGCCGGTGATTCCGAACATGAACTTATCAAGGGCCCAGACGTGGAGAGGACATCAATCGTAAGTCACGACGAGCGCAGGGCATACATGGCTATGGAAAGGAGACTCTTTTGACTGTCGATGTGAAAGAGAATCATGAAAATAATGGCATGAAGTTCTGTTGAGGTCCGAGACGGTATGAGAGAGGCAGCCCTGGTATGGCCCTTTGCGGTCGGCTGGGCTATAAGCATCATTCTCTCTCTCTCTCTCTCTCTCTCTCTCTCTCTCTCTCTCTCTCTCTCTCTCTCTCTCTCTCTTCTCTCTCTTCTCTCTCTCTCTTCTCTCTCTCTCTCTCTCTCTCTCTCTCTCTCTCTCTCTCTCTCTCTCTCTCTCTCTCTCTCCCGTATGAGAGGGCAGTACTCTACACACTTACTTTCACAATAAAGCCTGGCGTTAACCAGACCCGAGAGAGACAGACATTTGCAGTGTTAGGTAAGAATCTCAGCAACACTCCCAAAAGCGTCCAGTTTCTTCAACACTTCTCAGTGTGCTGTGGTGATATGCTTTTCTGAACTCGAAAAGGTCCGATTGTCTGCGTTGTAAAAAAAAAATTGATGAAGGTGAAAATTGTATTGATTTTGTTGCTGACAAAATCACATGTGATTCCTCTTCGTGCCTTTCCAGATATATAATCTGAAGCCTTTTGGAGCCGACACACAGACATGTTAGGTGTTTTCAACATATTCTCAAAGATTAGACATACCAACAGTGGTACGATCTTGCTGTTCAAATACTTTGTTGAAATACTCACTACCCATTTCCGTTCAGAAGCCAGCCTTGCAGTGCCAAGTTTTGTCTTTAACTGCATCACCAGTGAAGAAACGGAAACTGATGGTTCAAACTTGGTGCATTTGTAATGATATCATTTTGAAATTCGAAGAATTTTGGGGTTATACGGAGTTGTTTTTTTTAGCTCAAGCTATGATCCTGCAAATCTATCAACTTAGTAACCATCTCCAAGAGACAAACAGGAAGCGACAGAATTCACTGTCTATGATTATTTTATTTATTCATTCGTTTAGTTTTTTTTATTCATTTTTCTTTTGCGATTTTGCGCGCAGGAGTCAACACCGTGTTTTAAAAACGGATGAGTTCAACGGTATATAAGCACTTACAATCCAGAAAACTATACTTAATCCCACAAAATAGGACGTTTTGTATGAAGAGACAACTGTACTGTTCATTTACCGTGAGGTTAGAAATGGCTTATGGATGCTGAATCCTTTTTTGTTTTTTTTTCTTTTTTTTTCCTTTTTAGCTTTCTCCTTCTCCTGTATATCGTCTAGTCCCTCTCCCTTTCTAAATGTCTCTTCTCTTCTCTTCTTCCTAGTATATCCTTTCGCTCTTTTCTGTATTGTATTCTGTCTTTGGTTGACAGCAACAATAACACTCCCTATTTTTGTTGTTTCCAGGTGCAGACAATAACGAAGACAGCAGGATGTCACTTGACGTCACCACGATGAAGAACTTGAATGTTTCATACGCTGACGTAGCAGCCAACGCTTCCCTAGCTTACGTCATAACCGACGTCACAGATAATGCCATAGATACTACGGCTGCTGCCCCTGTAGCTGTACGCCTACCAGGACTGGTTGATGCAGCTACCAAAGATTTGGTAGTGGAGGTAAGAGTCCTGTGACCGTGTGATACGTGTTAAGATTCCGTAAGTTACACATTGTGATTTTGTGGTCAAAAGTCTGTTTCTCCATATATGTTCCGCGGTATGTTATCCCCCCCCTCCCGCCCCCCTCCCCCCCCCCCCCCCCCCCCCCCCCCCCCCCCCCCCCCCTTTCCCCCCCCAAACCCGCCCCCCCCCCCCCCCCCACCCCCCCCCCCCCCCCCCCCATTTCTTATTTTTTTTTTTTTCTCATCTTCATGCCATCTCAGTGGAATTACTAATCTTCTTCACGTCGTTCGTTCCAGCTCACCCGATGCTGAGAATCTACCGGGTGCCATCTGCCTACAGTTATCATGAGGCATCCCCACAAGAACAGATAGTGTATTGCCTCAGAGTCACTCTGCGGCTTTGTGGTGGTGTTTGTTCTGAGCCAAAATGCAACGGACACCACGTATAGCGCTCCCTTCCGACATTACACGCTTAGTCGTGGGATGCACTGAGAGCCAGCGTCCCTCTCTTGCGGATACCACCTGTCCATTGCCCATATCAAAGTCTGTTATAAAGCCACCATGGGCATGGGTGCAGTTAGGAAACCTAAACTGAGGTCACCACTTGTGCAAGGCATCAAGGACCACAGATGTTGATGATTTAATGGTCGAAGAGCATGATGGAGGACGATGTTCTGGAATGTCATTGTGGTCTCACTCGGACTCCACGGCAGGACTGAATTCTGCACTTTGTTTCCTAACATACCCTGACCTCAGCCTCGCCAAAGAGACACAAACATCTACTGAGTTGGTGAAGACATTTGAGCACCACTTTAAGAAATATATCCCCTGAAAAGACTTGAACTTGGCCGTTTCGTTCCGTTCTACCCACGACATAGTACGCTCAATAACTTTTTACAGCAACTCTCCAATGCACCCAGGCTTCGTCAGTGTTCAAACCAGGGACCCGTGAGATCAACAGCCCAGTGTTCTGATCCATCAGCTAACGACTGTCATCAGTCTCAGCATCAATCCCAGGAACGCTGCCCACTAGATCAGAAGCATCATCTCAACCAGACAGTTCTAGTTCTTTCCCTGGTTGGGATGGGTGAGTAACACTGGGATGTTGAGGTCCTGGATGACGTCACATCCTCAAGATTTGCATCATGTCGTTTGATGAACAGCTGGACCGAATGGACAACGGTATCGGATGAAAGCGGACATCATACATCATACGTACAGTTCTTTTCGTCTCATTTCTTAACGCAGTGCTTCTAGAACAAACGCATTAATCAAGGAATCGTATTGCTTACACACTTTTCCTTACACTGCCTGCAAAGATTCTAGGAAGATTACTAAGATTGATTTAACCTTGCCATTGATACTCTTCCATCAGAAGCACAGTGCATATCGCGAAACAAAACTGCTATGATAGCTGTCTTCAAATCATCTCTGAGCTGCAGAGAGGAAATTTGAACCGACTGTCTAAATCCTACCTGATTTTAAATGACGTCGTTTCAAATATTTGTACAGTTCTAGAAATAGTGCTTGGAGTCTGATTGATGGGCGATTGTGCAGTGTGTGTGTGTGTGTGTGTGTGTGTGTGTGTGTGTGTGTGTGTGTGTGTGTGTGTGTGTGTGTGTGTGCGTGTGTGTCTGTGTGTGTGTGTGTGTGTGTGTGTGTGTGTGTGTGTGTGTGTGTGTGTGTGTGTGTGTGTGTGTGTGGAGAGAGAGAAACAATACGAAGTTTAATGGTATGTTGTTAAATTCTGTTCCGAGTTTGTTTTAAAGTTTACTGATTTTTTTCTTTAATTAAATTTACTTATTCATTCATTCATTTATTTTTTGCATGGGAGACATTTTTTTTTTCAATATGCTTTAATTTACGACTGCAAGCATGAATTAGAAGAAGAAATCTTTTGGAGACGTCCACTCCTGATAGAGGTCGATCCGAGTTTCTACGAAGACAAACAGCCAGAGCTCTTAGAATATCTGACTGTTGAATTATTGGCTTACATGATGCCTTTCCTTGCCTTGCCTATCTCGCCACGCTGGACAGGGGTAGTTGAGGCATCACTGATGATATCCTGATGAGCCTATGAACACCTTCTCTTCAACCGCGGGTGGCGAGAGTTTTTTTCTGTGGAAGGCAGATTCTATCCAGCTGCTGACTAGACTGACAAACGTCTGTTTCGTAGATGTGATCTTCCTCCGTTCTGCTTTCCTATGGTACGATGAGTTCACTTAGATTCCTTTGTTATGGTGAACCTGAGTGGGGGTAGTATACCCTGTCGAAGATGATTCTTCCTAATGATCTCTACATGATTTCCCATTCTGCAAAATCTGCCCTGCAGTCCCTGTCATCTAGTCCATCCATGAAATTCTGCTTCCATGTTGTATACGTCACAGCTGTATCTATCAGACCGTGATGTTTTGCTTCCTGTCATGTAGAACGTTGTTGCTGGAGCTTTTGGTGGCGTAGTGTTTCCTTGAGCAGTGCAAACTGCATAGAGAATCTCTTCAGGTGCTTCGTTGTGCGTCCACGTATTCCTTTCTTGAATTAGCACTACTTTACATGAACTGATGATGTTCCATGCTTGAATACCTAGAATAAATGGACACGTATTGTTATCTGATTTCCCCAGTTTCACACCAGGTTTGAATTTCAGGGTTGAGGTCATATTCAGGTCTTAGGATCATGGTCGTTCTTATTTTTCTTCTTCTTCTTTTTTCTTCTTCTTCGTTGACTCAGACAGGAACGCCAGAGGCATTGACGAAGGCTGTTGTACGGCGGAGGCCCTCCAGTGATCCATAAAGCTTTTCCCTCATCGGTGTGTGTTGGCAGGCCAGGTCTCTGCTCTTAGCTTTTCATGTGTGGGACAGTCCTGCAAGAAGTGTTCCCCTGTCATTGGGGCTGTACCACATGGGCAACTTAAGACTCACCAATGTGGAATGGCGAACATGTGATGTCTCAGTCTGGAGTGCCCTGTCCTCAGTCTCACAATGCTTACTTGGTCTGATCTGGGCAGCAGGTGGTATGCGTCCCTTATGGACAAATCGCCGAGTAGATTGGACTGGTCAGCCCACTAAAGCGACCGGTTTAGGAGAGCGTTCACTCTGATATAAAAACAAGCCGAAGTCGGATGTGCTGGTCCTGCCTTGTCAGGGGGACATAACGGCAGCACGACGCATCCACACTCCTAGGACAGAACATGGTCCTAAGGGAGGCCGCGTACCTGTTCCATTCCAGGGGAGACTTCTCTTTGCAGTACGCTTTCCCCGCACAGTCCGTTGCCCTTTGTTGACCTTCTACCAATGCCTACTGAATTCCTTTGACAACTCTCTTTCTTCAACTCCGCTATTACCACCACTTCGTTTCAGTTGATCCCAGTCCCTGTCAGTGTGTTTGTGTGTGTCCTATCATCTCCATGATCTTGAGCTTCTCCTTGGCCACGTCCACTGCCCTCCGCCAGTTTCAAGATGATCTGACACCCTTGTCTCCAGAATCCTTAACGCCTGGTTAGTAGCCTTGCTTTTCCCGTTTTATACTTCTCAAGGATGAATTTCAGCGTTAGAGTTAGCTTTCATTCGTGACAGTGGAATGTAACGTCAGAGAGACCAGATGGGATTCTATGTCATTTCCACCCGTATTATTGATTTTGGCTTCATTGTTTCCACTGTGCTGTTGCTGTTATCACATATCATTAGAGGCTAGAGGACCTTCGGATCAGCATGAACTTCAGGGTATATAATTGCCAACTGCTTGGTTTCGTTTTACCCCTCTTTGTGCCTCTCACTGAGTCATGCAATATTCAAAGGCTTATGGGCGTTCTGTCACTGCTGGATGGGTTCGTTTGGCTGCAGAGAGTGTAACTTCATTTAATGTTCCTTTTCACAGAGATACTCTGCGACTCTGTTTTCAAAGTTTGAAACTCAATTGGATGAAGCGACTAACTTGTCTGCTGCTTCAGTATTTTGTGTGTTTTATCTTACTTACTTGATGGAAAATTTTGTTGTGTCATTCTTACGGCTGGCTGGAGAGGGGACCTTTGGTATCCATTTCCCAGACCTGTTGAACTTGAACAGTTCATTGCTGCTTTCAGCGTGACATCCATCGCAAACACGATGAGTACTGGGGAAATGTCACAGCCCATTTCCATAACAAGTTTCAGATGTTCTCGTGTATTGTGAATTTCTTTGTAGTGAACCTCACTTGCAAGCCACGGAAAAGTTCTCCAGCATTTTCTGGATGTTTCCCGGGACCCTCATACGTTTTGAAAGCCAGCTGAATCATCTTGTGAGGAACTGATCCATGTGCGTTTGCCAAACGAGTCACACCACGCCGAGATAACCTTTCTCTGCCTTAGTTCTTTGGGTTGCCTTCCGATTCAGTTTGGTATGTTCTACACAGCCAGACATTCCTCAGGTGCCAGCTCAGTTCTGGACAGACACATCAAGTTCTCATTTTTTTGTGAGGTATTTGGCTAGCTTAGCTGCCATGATAGAGACGATTTTCCCGCCAACGTTAAAAAGTGATGCTTGTCTGAACCGGTTGACGTCACTCCAGTTCTGCTCTTTATCATTCATGGACAGTTGTTCTTGAATTTTCTCCATGCCGATCTGTCAGTTTGTGGAGCCAATCGAGACTGTTGGTAAATTCTTACACAGCATATAGGGCATCCCATTCGATCCAGGTTATGATTTGGTTCTGACTTCCTTAACCTATTTCTATTGATCTCATCCGTATTCGTGGCTCGTCAACGAACATTGTCTCTAGCACTGCGGGACACATCACGCCCTAGATTCGAAGTGAAGCCTCACTCTTCAGAAAGTTCCATGTTTTTCCTGAGATACTGCTCGAAAGTTTCTTTGTCTACTGTGAGTGTATCACGACGTGGACTGCTCTTATAGTGGAAACTGCTCTGAAGTACTACTTTTGGGTTTTCTCTTTTCTCTCTCTCTCTCTCTCCACTCTCTCTCTCCTCTCTCTCTCTCTCGCCCTTTGCCTCTCATCTCTCTCTCCTCTCTCTCTCTCTCTCTCTCTCTCTCTCTCTCTCTCTCTCTCCTGTGTCTAACTTATTCTGCTTTGCTGAGGACACTGTATTTTGCTTTCAGGTCTTCCTGAAGCTTTTCTAGCCTTTCTTCTCGAAGTCACAGAGCCTTCAGCTGTCTCTCTCTCTCCCTCCTCCCTCCCTCTCCTCTCCTCTCTCTCCCTCTCTCTCCTCTCTCTCTCTCTCTCTCTCTCTCTCCTCTCTCTCTCTCTCTCTCTCTCTCTCTCTCTCTCTCCTCTCTCTCTCTTTGCTCTCTCACTCTCTCTCTCTCTATCTTCTCTCCCTTCCCTCTCATCCTCCTCCCCTCTCGGTTTTCACCATCCCTCTCTTCTTCTCTCTCTCTCTCTCCCTTCTCTCTCTCTCTCTCTCTCTCTCTCTTTCTTATTTTATTTTATTTTATTTTATTTTATTTTATTTTCTCTTTTGATTTTCTCTTTACTCCGCAGACGTCCCTCCTGGTTGCAAGTACAATGCCTCCCAGCATTAAGAATGTAGATCGTGAACTGTTACCTATTCCTCGTAGAATAATAAAACAGATTTTTGACCGCAGATCTCCTGTGAACAATGCAAAATGTCTCTGAGGATTCTTAAAAGATTTTAAAACAGAAAAAAGGGAGGGGGGGGGGGGGGGGGGGAGGAAAAAAAGAAAAAAAATCTGAAGTCTTCTTAGAATCCTCAAAGACATTTTTGCATTATTCCTCGCAGGTTTTTCTGGTTCTGGTACTTTTCGATTCCTAGACTCTTTA
>JADBJO010001597.1:252500-255000 GCA_016801955.1 Conus betulinus | reverse complement strand
CTGTAACGCTTTTCAGAACAGCTTTGTACAGCTATCCCTCTAAAAAAAAATCAAATATTTCAGTTGCCTCGATTTTTTAATCTAAAAGTAAATGATTTCATTTACAGTTGAATTTAAAAGTATGCTCAAAGGTTTACAGGAAATTGAAAAGAAGGTGAGAAACAATACTAAGCTTAATAATCATGACCAAAAATTTCTTAAAACTTCAAATATTACCGGAGAAGAACGGTTCATGAAGAAAGGATGGAGGGGCAAGTTAACCCTTGAGAAAGACGAAAAATGAGGAAAAGTCTTAAACTGATCTACAGCATCTGTTTACAATGCTTTTCAGGGAATGAAGGTTTTAGGAAGGCACGACTATCCTCAGGTCAGAAAGCAGATATTGTCATTTGTATCCCCCCAAAAAATGACAAACCATATGAAATGGGCTCTGCATGTATCGCAAATACAATTTTTGTACCCTCAATAGGACATACAGATTAAACAGCTTTATATCATATAGACATATTGAGGATGATATAAAAGAGGTTCAGGACATAATTGATTTCTACAATAAAATTACATGTCAGGTCTTCTGTCCCTGGACCTTGAGAAACCTTTTTGTCCCTTAAATTTGAAAACATATCAATAAATTATTGTAACGATGCCGTCGGTTAAATATCATTTACTTAATTAGAACTTTCTATAGCAACCTAAAATCAACATCGATAGTAAATGGAATACACCATGGTTCTTCGCTTAACAAGGATGTCGACAAGGGATACTGGTTTTTGCAATATGATTTTTTGTAAATTGAGATTATTTTCAAAAATAATAGAACGAAAAGAAATATTTACATACGACATAATCTCTCTGGGGAGGTGTGGGGAGGGGGTGTATGGAGGGGCCGGCGCCGAGGGAAAAGGAAGGCACAAAATCTCCCATTTGCTGAAGATATACTGCTTTTGAATGAAGGAGATTTGGAATCCTTCAAAAAAGTCAGTTTTAGTTCTGGAAAGGTTTGAGGCATTTTCATGTTTAATTTTGAATAAAGAGAAAACAAGGTGGTTTTTGCTGGGAGATGGAAACAAAACAGCACAAAAAAATAACATTGCTGAAGAATTATGGACCCTGCAGCGGTTCAAAACACGAGGGAAATGGTTTAGTCAGGGGGTAGGAAATGAAATGTATTATCAAGTATCTGAATAAAAAGACTTTTTTTTTACACGTTTTACATTTATCATGGTACCTATGATGTAGCCCATATTCTCAAAAATAGTCTGCATTTGGTTGATGTTACTGATCCAGCCACGTAATCTTTTTTTTTAATATCCAAAACACTTCAGATTTATGAGCCAGATAGCATAGGTCAAAGAACGATAGAAGTAATTAGAAATAGAGGCCCCTTGTATGCCAGGTACGGACTCAGTGGGAAGACTGGGACCACACAGTCGAGTTTCATCCACTTAATGGATGCGTTTCTGAGAGTGTTGCTCAAATTTCCTGACCAACACTGCAGGTGCCTGTATCTCTCGGGCCTGGTTGACGCCGGGATATATTATGAAAGGAAGCGTAGAGTACAGCCCTGTCATGTAGTCTCAGACCGAAATGGAAATCCGTAGCATCATCTTAATCATCCTCATTCTCATCGATCAGCATTAAAAAAAAATGTCTCAAATTCTGTGGCCCTTCATGCCCTGCTCTCATGGTGACCTCAGTTTCGACGATGTCCTCTCCACGTCTGTGGCTTGGTTTGGTTCCGTCGAGGTCACCGGTATCGGCGAGTCCATGGGGGCCGTCGCAGGACGGACGTGGTGGCGCCCTCCGGGAGGGAGAGCTCACTCACGCCGGCTCCGCGACTAAGCAATTATCGTCGTCAGTAGGGAGCTTAGTAGGTGGTGTCCTGCGTATGTTAGATCAGAACAGGCGCCACTGAACACCACCGAAGTGACTCGGCAGTAGTGCAGTGTCTTCTCCGGTGGGTTGCCTCTTGACGACTTGACATTGACTGCTCCCTGTGGATTGTCGGTGCCGGGGCTGCGGACGAAACGTTTTTAGAATATATGAAGCATCACTGTAAAAAAGAAAAAAACTCAGTACCAAAGTGCATGAGATTTATGTGGGGAACTTACAGTTATTTTGTTGTAGGCTACCTGCTCCACACGATACAAGAGGCAGACGCTGTACTTCGTATGTCCTCAGACAATCTGAATGTAGATTAGGAAGCAGTTGCGATTCGTTCTAGACCTCTTCGTTTAACTCAACATTATTTCAATTGATGCCCAAGATTTTATTGAGAAGATTTTACCACCGTAGAGCAGTGTGGATAAATAATTTGAATTATAAAACCTTATTTGAGAGAAATTTTCTTGATAACTTTTCTAGAAAAGAAAACTTAATTACGTAGTATTCTCACATACAAAAAAAAAAACATTGTCAGACAAGGGAATTCTGTTTACTTAATCTTTTTTCAAGAAAAGATACCATCATTAACAAACATCGATTCTGAAGTTAAAAGGCA
>JADBJO010001597.1:247500-250000 GCA_016801955.1 Conus betulinus | reverse complement strand
AAAAACCTGCATGGTCTTCAACCTTCTTCTCTTTCTGCCTAATTTGTGAATCTTTTGTCCAAAATATGAGTATAAACTTTACTAATTACTCTTTTTAGAGTTGCACATCTGTAATTATCGGGGTGATTTAAATCCCATTTTTAAAAAAAAAATCGTACGATAAGTGATTTCGAAAACACCACTGGAAAAGTTTCACAATTAAATAATTTAAGTCATGAAACCAAAAATGTTTTCAACGGATTCATCTACATGTCTCAACAACTCACTGATTATTTCATGTGATCCAGCAAATTTCCCTAGTTTTGAAATGCCTACTACTCGATTTCACTTCTTCTGTCATTATAAAGATCATTCAATAAAGGCTCATCCAACACTACCTCTGTGTATGTGACATCTTGTTAATTCTAAAATGAGTTGAACGCACTGGAAAAAAATGGTCGTGCCACTGTTGTGAATTTATTTCATGATAGGTAATAGCTTTTTGGTTAATGGAGCTGATTGTCGCCCAGAACAACCTTGGATCATTTATTGATAGTTTTCACTTTTGCAGTTTGTTTTCGTCAAATGCTTTTTTTCTTTGCTTTCCTCAGCTCAGTGTACTCTTTCCTCTCTGCAATATAAATTTCTTCTTTTCAATTTGTCCTTTGACTGTTGTAGCTCTCTGAGACTGTTATAGTAGTCTACTGACAAATCTTTTCTTTAATCACATATATTATTGGACCATTCGTCAGAGAGAGAGAGAGAGAGAGAGAGAGAGAGAGAGAGAGGAGGAGCGGTGGCTTGCGTGCTCATTTACGGCCAATCCATGGGTGTGAACTAAGATGATTTATTGTCACTGACTCGTCTTCCTTCGGAAGGACTGACAATAGCCGGTTGGATCCCTTTTGTTTGTTCGTTTGTTTGTTTCTCTATAACATGATAACCTTGATCTCTATAAATTAATAAAGTTGATCTCATTGGTCCCTTGGGTCTTTGTCCCTCAAGGCTTTACTGAAAAGTGACAGAGCTTGTTTAGAATTTTGAAATTAGCCCGCTGCAACGGAATGCTATGTCTGAACCCAGTGGGTTCAGGTGCTGTGGCAGAAAAATTCCCCGTCATGATTGTTTACCAGACTTTTGTTTCTTCCGACGCTTTAGACGACGGGAATAGGTCAATACAATTACAAAATTTCACAAAACAATGGGTTTGTGCTTCAAATGGACTTGTGAAGTGGAAAGAGAAGGAAACATGTCCTGTCGGACTGGCTGGTTGGTCCTAGTCCTCAGTTGCAAAAGCCCAGGAATAGTGGTAGTCACACCACGGGTGTGGGCCCTCAGGCAAGTCTTTCACACAGACTACTACTACTACTACTACTGCTGCTGCTGCTGCTGCTGCTACTACTACTACTACGACTACTACTACTTCTACTGCTACTACTACTACTGATAATTGTGAGCCGTATCTATAGAGTGCGATATCTTGTATAAGCAACACCATGCGCTGTCCGTTCACCATTCCCCAAACAAGTCACACATTCAAAAATACCTTCCGCACTCACTCACCCTTCTCCCGATCCCACAGCCTCGCAAGGACCCCCCTTTCTCCCACTGGCACACAGCACACACAGCTGACGACACAGATCAGGGGAATGCTAATCCAAACACATATGCCTTAGGACAATTTCTGGATTCGGACAAAGACGAGATGTTGCGCAGTACAGATGTCAGCGAGTTCCAGTCGCATGCTGCAGAGAAACTAATACTGCGTTCCCCCCGTTGTCTTTTGTTTTGTGTGTTAGAAGTATTCAGAGCTTTTCGTTGGGTGAACGAAGCGTACGGGGAAGAATGATGTGTGCTGAGCGAGGAAGAAAACTACAGTGGATGTGGCACGTCACACTGGTGGAAGGCGGAAACTGTAGTCCTGTACTGGCGCCTGAACTTTACAGGGAGGCTTGTGTTCAAAGTTCCACCTGGCACAACCTGAATACCTGCCACAGTAACAGTGCAAGTACATTTCCTTCAGCCTCCCACCCCCATCCCCTGACCCTAGTCGTCGTGCACTGCGCAGAGCTGCTGATCTAGGGGTGTCGCTGGCTTTTCCTTCCGCGGGACTGTTGACAGATGTTGAAACTCAGTATCCCCCCACCCCCCCCCCTGAACTGTGCTAGCAGCCACCTGACAAGACAGGTACTCTATCCTGAACTGTGCTGCCACCTGACAACACAGGTACTCTCTTCTGAACTGTGCTGCCACCTGACAACACAGGTACTCTCAAATGAACTGTGCTGCCACCTGACAACACAGGTACTCTTGATCATACACACGGCACACAAAGCCCCAGGTTTAATGCGACACCAGGTTTTTGTTGTTGTTGTTGTTGTTGTTGTTGTTGTGTTGTGTGTGTGTGTGTGTGTGTGTGTGTGTGTGTGTGTGTGTGTGTGTGTGTGTGTGTGTGTGTGTGTGTGTTGTTTTTTGCTATGCGAGCCATATAGTTATGTACTGAAGATTTGTCTACCCCCCC
>JADBJO010001597.1:227500-242500 GCA_016801955.1 Conus betulinus | reverse complement strand
TCTTTGGTTCCTTGTATTTGCAAGAGAATATTATGATTTTCTGTCGTCGTCGTCGTCATCATCGTTGTCGTCGTCGTCGTTGTTGTTGTTGTTGTTGTTGTTCTGTTGTTCTTCTTCTTTCTTCTTCTTCTTCTTCTTCTTCTTCTTCTTCTCTTCTTCTTCTTGCATGTCTCAGTCTGTTACTGCATGGCCTCAGAGTTCTCAAGACCACTCAGTGAGTATAAGAAACTACCGTAGGATCTTATTATTGTAGCCTACAAATTGCTTGAAGTTTGATGTTAACAAATGGATACCGGCAAGCTTTAGATTTCTGGTGAGTCCCGTATCCCTGGTATTGAAAACAGATGTCTTCAAATCATGACGAAGAGTGACCCTGCATCCTTCGGAATATTACTAATTCTCTTCGAGTGTTAACCACTGTACATTATATTTGTCGGTGGGGAGCATATCATTCACTGAGATAACGATCAGTTCAAATCTTTGCAAAGTCATTATCACAATGACTGAAGAATTGTTAGCCTGCACTTGTTTTCCCCACTACTTAATGTTCAGCATGAGATAAGGATCATCCGACATTTCATTCATGTAAGGAGAACTATGACCATACTTGAAGCCGATATCCTAAATGCAGACACAAATGTTGTCTTGATAAATGGAAGACCTTACTATAGGGAGAGAAGAAAACAAACTTTAGTATTACGTCCTAATGGAACGAACAGTGCATGATTGAGGCATGCTGTCAACACAGAGACAAACAAAACTATTGGGCAAAGATACACACTAGAATACACGATCTATAGTGAATATAAAGTCTCTCCTTAGTTTACGTGTGCAGCAGCTACGTTTCTTTCATTTCATGCTCCGGTGTTTTTTCTTTCTTGTTGTTGTTTTTGTTGTTTTTTTGTTGTTTTGTTTGGTTTTTTGGTTTGGTTTGGTTTTTTTTTTTGTTTTTGTTTTTTGTTTTTTGTTTTTGTTTTTTTTTTTTTTTTTTTTCTTTTAGAGCTGTGGGACGCCTGCCTGGATAGAATCTCTTACCCAAGGGGGTACCCCAGCCCTGTCTGATGACATCCAGACCTTACTGCAGACTCTGAGCAGCCAGGCCCCGGAGGTTCAAATCCAGGCTTTGCTGGATCAGGTGTTCTCCAACGTCAGCAGCGGGCTTCAGAGTCTGAATCTCGGTGCCAACAGTTCTCTGGAAGATGTTGTGTCGGCCGTCATGAACAATACCGGGTACGTGTGTGCGTGTGTGTGTGTGTGTGTGTGTGTGTGTGTGTGTGTGTGTGTGTGTGTGTGTGTGTGTGTGTGTGTGTGTGTGTGTGTGTGTGTGTGTGTGTGTGTGTGTGTGTGTGTGTCCGTGCTGTCTGTTTGTCAATCTGTCTGTCTGTCTGTCCGTCTCTCTGTCTGTCTGTCTGTCTGTCTGTCTGTCTGTCTGTCTCTCTCTCTCTCTCTCTCTCTCTCTCTCTCTCTCTCTCTCTCTCTCTCTCTCTCTCTCTCTCTCTGCCACACTACTCTCGGTCTCTGTTTGGATTGTTTGTCGTTTGTATATGTATCCGTGTCTTTTCATCTGTATGTGTACATTTACCATCCTCAGGTTACTGTGTCCGTGTGCCCTTGTGTCGTTCTCTTTTTTTTCTTCACGTTGTAATGTTCTTGTATCCTATGGTACTGTAAATTTCTTATTGCATTTCATGTGTCCATCACATAACAAAAGGATGCAATAAACCTGAAGGATGAGTTATATTTTCCTCAGGAAAACAGGGAAAATAAACTATTATCAGCATATGAAGCCAGTTTGCTCTCATACACCTAGCATGGATTATCTGCTGGACAGGTCACACTATCCTGCCCCCTCTAGCTCCACCTGCTGTGGTGGATAAAGAGGTACGTCAGATACCAGCCGTCGTGGTGCGGTGGTCCGCACTGCGGGCTGCTGCGGTCTGAGAGGTCGTAGGGGTTGAGACTCGTCCGAGGTATTTCTATATGTTTGCAGGCTATTTCGGTCCCCTCCGGAACCTACTTCAAAAGGTTTGAGTGTCCTGTTGGACCAAATGGGAAGACTGGAAAGACAGTATGTAGTTTAATCTACGTAATGGATACGCCGCGTTTGAGAGTTTTGCTTAAAACACATACTATTCTTGACCAGCATATCAGGTGTTGACGTTTCTAGCGCCTGGTGGAAGTTGGGAGGGATCCTGCAAGAAAGCGTTAAGTTCAGGTCCAGACCTCTCGTGCAGTCTCAGACTAAAAATGGAAACTGCACAGGATCTTAAGTTATTATCACGAATCATCATTTGCAGAACAGTCTCAATCCCGTGGCTCGTTGTACCTTGCTTTCATGGTGACTTCAGTTTCGCATTTTTCATTTTTTCTTATTGTTTTGTCTTGTTTTGATGGGGAAGTTTAAATCTTTTTTTTTTCTTTTCTGTCCATTTTTTTAAAGTCTAGAACCGAGAATATAAGCAGTAAGGTCGGCGCTCTAAACATGCCCTAGTCTTAGTGTCATGCGCCCCGGGGGAAAAAAAACAAACATTTTTTTTTTTCCTTTTCGTGCATTTTAAATCGGCAGACCTGCTCTGCAGATACTCAATACATTTTTAGAAGAACTTTAACTGGAGTGGCTGAAACCTCACCTTTACAGGGTGCTTGCTCCTAAATGATCAGTTGTTGTTGGTTTTTGTTTTGTTTTTTTTTCCAAATAGTGATTTGTACTCCTAGGGGAAAAAAAGACTGCCTGTCATTTTCACGGAAGCAACAGACTAGTGGAGAGAGAGAGAGAGAGAGAGAGAGAGAGAGAGAGAGAGAGAGAGAGAGAGAGAGAGAGAGAGATTAGCTAAGAGGAGTAGAAGAGGACGGAGTATGACTTAGATAGAGAGAGAGAGAGGTGAACTATTAACTATTTGTAGGCTCAAATATCATTGATCGTAGGGTGAGTATGGGGTGTGTGAACATGTTTGATAATTTTCAATTCAAGTTTTCCATCGCGTTCTCGAATTTCGATCGTCTATTCATTTTCTTTTTCTGTAAATCTCCAAGTTGTTCACACTGTGTGGATTTCCTCACGTAACATCAACGTATCACAGAATTGGCCCGTGCGCGGAGGCGAACGAGGCGTAAAGGTAGTGAACCGTTTTGTTTTTTTTTTTTCTGTAAATCTCCAAGTTGATCACTCTGTGTGCATTTCCTTATGTAACATCTGCGCATCGTGATACTTTCTCGAGCGCGGAGGTGAACGAGGCGTCAAAAAGGGCGTCAAGGCAGTGACGATGTTGGTTCAGAACGCTCTGCCTGGGTAGGTAGACAGCCGCACCTCAGGAGTGACCTCCAATGGACCAGACTCTGCCCTCTCTCTCTCTCTGTCATGGCAGACTGCTGAGCTCGCTGTCCACAGACGCCCTGCAGACGCTTGCAGCTCTGGCAGGCGTCCCAGACCAGTTCCCTGACCTACTGGCAGAGGCGTCGCCCATGAACACCGAGTCCAAGTGCGCTGCTGACCTGCAGACCTGGGCCTCTGGGCTTCAGCGTGGAGATCTTTGGGCCATACAGAGTGAGCAGCTCGTTTGAGGGATTGGGGGAAGAGGTGGGGGGGGGGGGGGACAGAGAGAAGGGGAGACAGAGAGGGAGGGAGGGGGAGAAGGGCAGAGAGGGAGAGTAAGAGAAAGAAAGAGAGGAGAGAGAGGAGGAGGGGGAGAGAAAGGGAGAAAGGGGGAAGAGAGAGAGAGAGAGAGAGAGAGAGAGAGAGAGAGAGAGAGAGAGAGAGAGAGAGAGAGAGAGCATACAGACAAATAGAAAGACAGAAGCAGAGAGCAAAACAGGCAGAGAGAGCGAGAGAGAGAGAGAGAGAGAGACAAAAACAGACAGCAGACAAACAGACAGACAGACAAACCAACAGACAGACACACAGATAGACAGACAGTTAGAGAGATGGGGGGGGGGAGGGGAAGGAGGGTTGGGATTATGAGGAACACGAGGGGAGAAAGAGGGATGATCCCGGTCTTCTGTTGGTCAGCAGATTTCGGTCTTCATTTTTCAGTAGGTAGGGGGAATACCAGAGACTAAGGAAGTGACTGGAACAAGGAGGGATGTCCAGGACACAATACCAGTGGGTGCAGGAGAGAGAGGGAGGGAGAGAAAGCGAATGAAAGCTTGATAGAGGGGGGAGAAGATGTGCGGAATGAATAGTAGAAACTGAGGGCGGGGGGGGGGGGGGGGGGGGAGAAGAAGAAGAAGAAGAGAAGAAGAAGAAGAGAGAGAGAGAGCGGAGGGGGGGGGGGGCAGAGACAGAGACAGCCAGCCAGCCAGCCAGCCAGACAGACAGACACACAGACACAAACAGTGACTGTCAAAGATGAAGAACATTGAAAGACAAAGAGCATACTTTACTCAGTCTAATACAATTTACACAGACTCTCTCTCTCTCTCTCTCTCTCTCTCTCTCTCTCTCTCTCTCTCTCTCTCTCTAAAACACTTACACACAGAAACAGAAACACACAACACACACACTCTCTCTCTCTCTCTCTCTCTCTCTCTCTCTCTCTCTCTCTCTCTCTCTCTCTCTCTCTCTCTCTCTCTCTCTCTCTCTCTCGCACGCAGACACTCTCGTACGCATGGAGGACTGACACGATCAGCAGCCGTGTTTCACTGATGTTTTCCAGGTGGACCACGATGGTCCCCACATGCAGTTAGAGAAAGACTTGGCAGTTATAATCTGATGTCCCGATTTTTCATTCTCTTTTTCTTTCTCTCACAACTCCCCCCCCCCCCCACACCCCACCCCCCCCCCCCCCCACCCCCCACCCTTTTTTTTTTTTTTTTTTGTAAACTTTCTTCTTTACTTTGCAAGTCATTGTTGTGATGATGAATGTGCTGTTGTGTGTGTGTGTGTGTGTGTGTGTGTGTGTTTGGTGTGTGTGTGTGTGTGTGTGTGTGTGTGTTTTGTCCACTATTGATTTGGTGTATGTCTGTGTATGTGTGTGTGTGTGTATGTGTGTGTGTGTGTGTGTGTGTGTGTGTGTGTGTGTGTGCTCGTTTGTGTGCGTGTGCGTGCGCGCGCGCGCGCGCGCGCGCGCGTGCGTGCGTGCGTGTGTGTGTGTGTGTGTGTGTGTGTGTGCATATGTGCACGCGCATGCATGTGTGTGTGTGTGCATGTGTGTGGGTGTGGGTGTGTGCGTGCATGTGCGCGTTTGTGCGCACGCGCGCGAGCGTGTGTGTGTGTGTGTGTGTACGTTTGCGCGCGCGCACGCGCTTTGTTTGTGTATATGTGTGTGTGTGTGTGTGTGTGCGTGTTGCGTGCAGTGCTGGACGCTATGGGCAAAGCTGGAGGCAGGCCTCCTGACCGGACAGCTGACCCTGGAAGGGGACTACGTGGAATGCACAGAGGCCTCCTTCTCCAACCTGACCTACTCCCTGGAGGCCCACATGTGTCCCATGGCCTTCGCAACCCCGTCCGCCCTGGCACGTGACTCACCTCTTCTCTATGGCACATCGCTCGCTTCAAAAGCCTGTTGATACGCTTAGTGCAAGATATTACCAGCGCTTTTTTTTTTTAATTATTAACGTAAAATCGGTGATTGTACTGCTTTGTAATTATTTATGTTCTTGCGTTTAGGCTTGATTTTCCAAGCGTTACTCTAATCGTCATGACAGTACAAATGATAACCTATGAAACAAAGCCTCCAATGAGCATTAAACACTACATTACCAGTGTCCAGTTCGCCCATGAAAACAGTAAATATTGTCTGTTTTCATGGAGAAAACATACATATAACACACGCATGTGCACGCATACACGCAGTAATATAACCAAGAGTGTCAGTTAACGCCCTTCCTGCTCTCTTGTAAACAAGCATCAATGAAAATGTTTGCTTTAAAAAAAGGCATGAGGCCAGGTTTGAAAGCAGACACAGACAGGCAGCAGCATGGGGTAAACCCTGAGGCTGTTCAAGATTTGCAAGACTCGTAAGTTCTGTCATCGATGGTTTTAATATCTTAATGTTGAATTTGACAGAGAATTTTTGTTGCTCGATGAGAGACCGCGTTCAGACATGTGTGCTCAGAGAAGAGATGAAAGGTAACTAGGAAGAGTGGCTACTGAAATGGCGAGAAGCCAGTAGAGCCAGTTTGTATTCGATTCTTGCTTCCACCGGCAACCAGTGAAGTCGCTTCAACCAGCTTGAGGCTGGATCAGTCTTCTGCTCTCTGAGCACTATCCTGTCGGCACTGTTCTGGGGATTTCTGGGGGCGCCCGAATAAGGAAGACCAGCGAGAACTATCAAGCAGAAGTCCAGTCTTGAGACAACAAAGGAAACAACTAGTTGGGTATCAACTTCCGCAGTGGGATCAGAAAGATCTGAACTGATGCTCTTGAGATGACAGAGGCTCGACCGACGGGCTGAAGAAACGTGCTGATCGGCAGAAAGCGTTTCGTCAAGACAGACACGCAAATACCATGTCAGTGACTGGGAAAACAACAGAATCACAGGATAAGGCCAGAGGGTCACATCTTCTCTTACAAAGCCGGGCGCAATCACCAATCCTGAGAAAGCTCAGACTATCTTTCTTTTCGTTTAAAGCTGTTTCTGTTCATCTGAAGGGTAATATGACAGGCGGAGATAACTATCCGGTGAGAGTGAGGAAAGGGGCCTTTTAACACTGCTCTACACCATCAGAAATACAACACGTGAAATGTCAGCCGCAAGCATGATCCGGGCATGTACTGGGAACTCGCATGTTCGTGTGTGTGTGTGTGTGTGTGTGTGTGTGTGTGTGTGTGTGTGTGTGTGTGTGTGTGTGTGTGTGTGTGTGTGTGTGTGAGTGAGTGTGTGTGTGTGTGTGTGTGTGTGGTGTGTGTGTGTGTGTGTGTGTGTGTGTGTGTTTACAGGCCCCCTATGTAATGTATCGGCCCATGGTTTTCCATCTCTGTGTACCCAAGTCCTGCAGCGAAGCCCAGCTCTATGGCCTGCTTCAGCCTACTCTTGGTGAGTGCCTCTGTGTGTGTGTGTGTGTGTGTGTGTGTGTGTGTGTGTGTGTGTGTGTGTTGTGTGTGTGTGTGTGTGTGTGCGTGTGTGTGTGTGTGTGTGTGTGTGTGTGTGTGTGTGTGTGTGTGTGTGTGTGTGTGTGTGTGTGTGTGTGTGTGTGTGTGTGTGTGTGTGTGTGTGTGCGTTCTGTGTGTGTGTGTGTGTGTGTGTGTCTGTCTGTCTGTCTGTCTGTCTGTCTGTCTGTCTGTCTGTGTCTGTGTGTGTTGGTATCTGTGTGTCTGTGCGTTTTTGTCAGTGTTTGTGTCTGTGTTTGTGCATCTGCCTGTGTCTACCTCTGTGAAGCTGTGAGTCTGTGTATATGTCTGTGTCTCTGTGCGCGCGTGTGTCTATGTGTCTGTGTGTCTGTATGCTGTGGAGAGGTAGGTACGTTTATGCAATGCCTGCATGTCTGTATGTATGTGTGTCAACACACCTATTACAAGCGCACTGCTATGTCCAAAATGATCGCTCTGTGTGGGTGTATGTAACTACGGGCTGACCTATAACTGGTAGACTGTTGGAATCACTGACTGACGGACTTACTGCTAATCGCAGACGCTTTGGGGAGCTACCATCTGGGAATCGTGTGCGTTGGTCCTCGTAATCCCGAAGGGGACAGCCGTTTCATTGGCGTCACGTGAGTACAGCTTGCTCAACTTTACTTTTTAGTTGTAATTTTCCAACCTTTCCTAGCTAACTTCTGGTTTGTAAAACTAGGATTGATGTTTTATAGATGTCTTGTAAACCATGAAAATAAATGACTTTACAATCTGCTTTTGGTTTTGTTCGTCGTGGGTTTGTTAATTATGACAGTCAGTGGTATTTTGTAGAAGAATTCATTAGGTAAGCACCTCACTGAACTTTCAAACTATTGATTCTTCTCGTTTGTTCACAAGTAGCAAGCAGCTTTCTGTGTAACATTGTGTGAAGATTTGTGGGACTGGAAACAGTATAGTGTAAAATGCGTGATCGTAAATATTCGTTTTTACTCGCGGTTTTGAAAGTTTTCAAAGGGGGGTGACTGCAGGTGGAAACTCCAGCAAGAACAAGAACGAAACTACTGCGCCTTCTAACGAAAGAATAAACAGATTTCCAAACAAACAACGCGTTTCGATCTACCTGGTTTTAGTCAGGGAAGACAACTAGCATTCAAGACAATGAGTACTAAGCATGAACAGACAGTCACTTATCTCTTTGTGTGGTCTTTGACGAATCACTCACCCCCTCCCTACTATAAATCAGTGTTGATAACTAAACAGCGACAGAAGCGAAGATAAGGACGAAGGTTAAACACTAGATTTCACTTCAGCACTTTTCCCGTTACAAATCCACTTCATCTTCACTATGAGGAAGAGAAATACTGTCGTAAAAAATCTACTGATCAAAAAGGAAACTTTTTACACTTATGTTCAGCCATCATTTTGAATCCCCACGCACCAAAATAGTAACGTTCTCTCATTTGGTGGGAACAGCCGTCGGTATATGACTCAGTTGATTGGGCAAGAAAGTTCAGAGGCAGCCAATGAAGTTCCAACAGCCATTGTGCAACATGATCTCGCTTTCTTCTGTTTAGAATGAAGCTACGAGAGAGAAAAAAGTAGGGGAATACAATGCCTGTTTTTTTTTCCTTCCAAATAAAGTTATCTTTTCTCAGTTTTGTGGTCAAGAAAAAAATGATCTAGAGAGACAAATATTTCATTTGAAACGCGCAGCAAGCAAGATAGTAAATTGGATATTCAGTGTCTGCGTAGTAGGAGCACATTTATTATTTTTATTGTTAAATGAATGAATAATATAGCACCTATTTCTTGGCTAGAGATCAAGCTCTAAGCGCTTTACAATCCACACTCGTTTACACAACGGGCTGCCTACCTGGTTAGTGCCGACTGAAGAGCTGCCAGCTGGCGCTTCATTCAGTTGTTTCCCGTGTCATCCAGTCCATATCGCTCACTCAGTTTCCTTACTTCCTTCATTCTTTCCATTTCTTTGGCAGGGTGCATGCTACGTGTAACGTGTCATCCATACCAACGGCCAAACTGGCCTTCTTCTCTTCCGAAAGTTGGTGATGGGATTTTACGTGTGTGCAAGATGTTATGCGTGTGCGTTCACACACAGAACCTCGGTTTATAGTCTCATTCAAAGGACTTTTTGGGAAATGGGGTCAGAACCAATGTTAACTCCGAGGGTAAAAATCCCCCTTTTACCGAAATGGCCCGGTGGAGATTCGAACCCGGAACCCCAGGATCACGAAGATTACGAGTCCGGTGCTCTGCCAACTCAGCTATTCCGGTACATTTCACATAATTTTTGGCATTTTCTCTCTCTGCTTGGACTGTTAGGCTGACTGATGGAGCATCTGTCCCAAACACGAGCTCTAACACGGATACTTCCCTTTCAGATTTCCGAATGTTGTCTATTTTCTGGAATCTGAACATTTGTTCTGAGGGCAAACCTTAAAATGTTAAATTACAGCAGTCAAACCCCACTTTATCATGTTTTAATCTTCACACTTAGAGGTTCTGGTGTTCAGTATTCTTTGTTTTCTTCTTCTTCTTCTTTTTCTTCTTTTTTTCTTCTTCTAAAATCTTTTTACTTTTTTTTCTTCTTTTTGTCTTTAAATACATCTTTCGATGTCTTGTGCCATGGATCCGTCTCTGTGTGTCCTGTTACTTTGAATATCTGTGTGTCTGTCCCAGTCTGCACAAGGATTTGCGTGTGTGTTTGACTGTCTGTCTGCTGTCTGATTGTCTGTGCTGTCTGTCTTTGTGAGTGGGCGCGATTGAGTCGCTGTCGGCCTGCGACTGTGTGTCTGTGTGAATGTCTATCTGTCTGTCTGTCTGTGCCTGTGTCTGTGTGTGTGTGCGTGTGTGAGCGCGTGTGCCTGCGACTGTGTGTGTGTGTGTGTGTGTGTGTGTGTGTGTGTGTGTGTTGTGTGTGCAATTAAGACCACAGAATATAGCGCGATAGAGATCGATTTCAATCAACATTATTGTCACAGTTGTTATTTATCAAAATAGAATCATAGCGCCAGAACAGTAATTGTCTGTCTTCTTGCGATACAATACTTTCCTGTTCTGTTTATAATCTCTCTCTCTCTCTCTCTCTCTCTCTCTCTCTCTCTCTCTCTCTCACCCATTGTCTCCCCTCTCTCTCTCTCTCTCTCATTGTCTCTCTCCCCCTCTCTCTCTCTCTCACTCTCTCACTCTCTCTCTCTCACTCTTGTAAATCTCTTTCTCTGTCTGTCTCTCTGTCTCTCCCCACTCTCTCCTCTCTCTCTCTCTCTCTCTCTCTCTCTCTCTCTCTCTCTCTCCCCACACACCCATTGTAAATCTCTTTCTCTGTCTGTCTGTCTGTCTCCCCCCACCCCACCCCCCCTCCTCTCTCTCTCTCTCTCTCTCTCTCTCTCTCTCTCTCTCTCTCTCTCTCTCTCTCTCTTAAACGAACTTCATCTTCCTTCTGTTCTTTTCCTTTGCAGAACAATGCTAGCGGTTCTGGCTCTGCTCTGTGCCGTTGGCACTGCCTATGGCATCGTCTTGGACCGGAGCGCGTGCAAAGCGAAGCAAAGCAAGACGCATCCAGTGAAACCGAACGGCTTCACCAACCAAACTTACGCAGTCAACGGCGAAGCGCCTCTCTTTAACAACCAAGCGAACGGCAACCTCTTCAACGGGAACAAACCTAACATACCCAACGGAAATCACGTGAACAGCGGACTGACCAATGGGGAGGACCCTAAGATGTCCGATTTAAGTCAGGTGAATGGCGGATTGACCAATGGGGAAGCCCCTAGCATGCTTAACGGAGGTCACGTGAATGGTGGAGTGACCAACGGGGACGTCCCTTACATGCCCAAGGGAGGTCACTTGAATGGCGGACCAACCAATGGGGACGGTCCTATCATGGTTGATGGGGGTCACGTGAACGGCGGCCTTCCTGGTAGTTATGTCCAGCACAACGAGGCCGAGGAGAAGAAAGTGGACCTGGCTGACGCGGAAGGAGGTGTGGTCAGGACTGAGAATGGCGGGGCCCCCGTGGTCGTCGTGAATGGCACGCCCAGTGCAGGCAAACCGTCAGCCGGTGGTTCAAGTCGACCTGATACTCAGCTCAGTAAGTTTTTTTTTTCCTCTGTGTGTGTGTGTGTGTGTGTGTGTGTGTGTGTGTGTGTGTGTAGTTAGTGTGTCTCTGTGTGTCTGTCTTTGTCTCTCTGTGTATGTTTCCTTGCTCGGTTTTAGTGAGTCCGCCAAAAAGAAAGATAGACAAGTTACAAGACAAACACGACGCGTTTCGACCTCTTAGGTCTTCTTTGAGCAAGATAAACAATATCCAGAACGATGAAAACCAAGAACGGGCAATCACTTATTTTATCTCATATTCGGCGCAAGATGGGCGTTGTACGCCCATGAATGCCCGTTGAATGATTCAACGCCCATCTTGCGCCAAATACGAGAAGATGAGTGATTGCTCGTTCTTCGTTTTCATTGTTCTGAACGTTGTTTTATCTTGCCTGAAGAAGACCTGAGAGGTCGAAACGCTTCGTGTTTTGTCTTGTACCTTGTTTGTCCTTGTTTATGGCGGACTCACTAAGAATTGTTTTACCTTTCTATCTATCTACCTATCTATCTATCTATCTATCTATCTATCTGTATATCTGTATATCTAAAAATCTATCTATCTAACTGTGTGTATGTGTGTGCGTGTATGCGTGGGGTGCTTGTGGGCATGTATGCGCGCGTGTGTATTTGTGTGTGTGTATGCGTGCGTGCGTGCGTGCGTGCGTATGTGCGTGCGTGCGTGTGTGTGTGTGTGTGTGTGTGTGTGTGTGTGTGTGTGTGTGTGTGTGTGTGTGTGTGTGTGTGTGTGTGTGTGTGTGTGTGTGTGTGTGTGTGTGTGTGCACGCGCGTGCGTGCGTGCGTGCGCGTGTGTGTGTGTGTGCCTGCGCGTGCACGTGTGCTGTCCTACAGACCTAGGCAGCCAGGTGTTGCTGGGCTTCTCCGTGTTGAGGAACGGGCGGAAACTCTTGTCCTGCCAGAAGAACCAGTCTGACATCACCTGTCTCCACGGCATCAGGGTCCTCAGTATGTGCTGGGTGGTCCTGGGCCACGCCTATTCCATGCTGGACACCACCACCGGTATAGAATGGTGAATGGGTGGGTGGATGGATGGGTGGGTGGATGGATGGATAGATGGATGGATGGATGGATGGGAGGGTGGGTGGATGGATGGATGGATGGGTGGGGGGTGGATGGATGGATGGATGGATAGATGATGGGATGGATGGATGGATGGATGGGTGGGTCGATGGATGGATGGGTGGATGGGTGGGTGGGTGGATGGATGGATGGGTGGATGGATGGATGGATGGGTGGGTGGATGGTGGGTGGATGAATGGATGGGTGGATGGATGGGTGGGTGGATGGATGGGGGTGGGTGGATGAATGGATGGATGAATGGATGGATCAAAATCAACGTAAGGCTGAAGACCTTTCCTTTATTCATTCATTCTTTCATTCATTCATTTATAGATGGCCCTCAGCATTTAAGTGATCTTACTGCTTAACTTCTGTACCATGTTGGATTCCACCAGAAGTGTAAAAAGGAATTAGTTGATTAATTAATTTATTTCTTGATTGTCCTTAGTATTATGTTGATTTTTCTGGTTTACCCCTACACCCCGTTGTATTCCCGCTTTACTTTTGTACCATGTTGGATTCCACCACAAGTGTACAAAAGAGTTAATTGATTACTTAATTGATTGACCTTAGTATTATGTTGATCTTTCTGGTTTACTCCTACGCCACGTTGTATTCCATTACAGATGCAGTAAAGAGTGAGTGAGTGAGTGAGTGAATGAGTGAATTAATAAATAAATGAATGGATGAATGAATGAATCAATCAATCAATCAATCAATCAATCAATGGCCCATAGTAATATGTTGATCTATCTGGTTTAAACCCTTACCATTTTGAATTCTATCATAGATGTACAAAACAGTCAGTGAATGAATGAATGAATGAATGAATGAATGAATGAATGAATGAATGATATAGCCGTCGGCATTATGTTGATCTTCCTGATTTACTCCTATTTCATGTTGGACTCGACCACAGGTGCACGAAAGAGTCCAGGGATGGATGGATGGATGGTGCATGGATGGATGGATGGATGGATGGATGGATGGATGGATGGATGGATGGATGAATAGACGGCCTTCAGTATTATTTTGATCTTTCTGGTTTAAGTCCTATATCATTTTGAATTCCATCACGGATGTACAAAAGAGTGAGTGAGTGAGTGAATGTGATGAATGAATGAATGAATGAATGAATGAATGAATGAATGATGAATGAATGAATGAACGAACGAATGATGATGAACGAACGAACGAACGAACGAATGAATGAATGAATGAATGAATGAATGAATGAATGAATGAATGAATGAATGAATGAATGAATGACTAGATGGTTCGTAGCATTGTGCTGATCTGCCTGGTTCACTTCTATACCATGTTGGATTCCACCACAGGTGCACGGCCATCATGACTAAGCAATTCTTTCGGTCAGTATGGGGCTCAATAGGAGGTGCCCTGCTTATGCTGGATCAGAATAGGCATCACTGAACACCATCGAAGTGACTCGGCATGAGTGCAGTGTCTCCTCTGCTGAGGTGCCTCGTGGCAGCTTGATACTGACCCTCCCTGAGGACTGTCGGTGGCTTGGAAGGAAAAGAATAGAAAGGAAAAGTTAAAAAAAAAATTCTGAAAAACATTAAACCGTACTGTGCATATAATGAATGTCACAATCACACGATGAAAAAGCATTATCGTTTGAGTGATGGGACATAACTCTCCATAAACAATGTATATTTATAGACCTGGAATTGCCTCCCCTAAGGAGCGTTTCGGCCACCAAAGACGTCTAAAACTGGAGCCCCCTGTCAAGGACGAAGCAATCTGCCCCTGTGCAGTCTCTCACACGTGAGCCTTGAGGGCTTTGCTTCTCTTTGTAAATAATTTCCTTGATAGTACAAAGATCAATGGGTGATATTACCTAGTTCATTTTGATTTCCTCGAAAAAAAACTAACAAACAAACAAACAAAGTTCGCTGATCTTGTAACTAATGTGTGCGCCACTTTTTTTTTTTCTTTTCCCCGTTATTTATTGTTGTGTGTGTGTGTGTGTGTGTGTGTGTGTGTGTGTGTGTGTGTGTGTGTGTGTGTGTGTGTGTGTGTGTGTGTGTGTGTGGTGTGTGTGATTTTTTTTTTTTACTCTCTTCCACATTCACACCCAGGCAATACCATCTCCAAGAACCTGGAAGTAGAGAACTTCAGTTTTATGGTGATTCCAGCGGGTGTGTGTTGGCCGTCGACACCTTCTTCTTGCTGAGGTCAGCTCTTGTTGTGGCTGGGTTTCTGCGGAACCATTCTCTGTCTGTCTGTCTGTCTGTCTGTCTGTCGTCTGTGTGCTTCAATACCTTCCTCCTTGTTCCCCCTGGATCCTCATCCTAATTCTCACTCGTCCTTGCCCTTCTCTCTCTCTGTCTCTCTCTCTCTCTCTCTCTCTCTCTCTCTCTCTCTGTGTGTGTGTGTGTGTGTGTGTGTGTGTGTGTGTGTGTGTGTGTGTGTGCGCGCGCGCCCGCGCGTGTGTGCGTGTATGTGTGTGTGTGTGTGTGTGTGTGTGTGTGTGTGTGTGTGTGTGTGTGTGTGTGTGCGTGCGCGCGCGCGCGCGTATGGGGTGTGTGTGCGTGTATGTGTGTGTGTGCGTGCGTGTAAGTGTGTGTGTGTGTGTGCGCGCGCGCGCGCGCGCGTGCGTGCGTGCGCGTGTGTGTGTGTGTGTATGTGTGTGTGTGTGTGTGTGTGTGTGTGTGTGTGTGTGTGTGTGTGTGTTTGTGGTAATTCTTTCGCTATGAATACTTGTCGTCTTTTCTCTTTGTTTATCCATCCGTTCATCGAAACGAAAACAAAAACAAAACAAAACAAAACAACAT